>PVIY010018930.1:0-17338 GCA_004026745.1 Myrmecophaga tridactyla
AATGACTGATCAGTTATAACATATTAACAGAGTAAGAAGTTTTATTATTCTTTTACTGTCTATGTTATTATTTTGAAAATTTCAAAGGAGTGATCTGTTCTTAAATAAAAGCAATTCATAGACAATTACTTTGATGTCTGTTATCGAAATTCCTCCATGGGTTTATTATATACGTTAATAAAATAATACCAACTGTTTATTTCATTAAAACATACACCAAACCTCCAAAACTGGTTTTCTCATTTGCAGAAATCCCTTTAAACAAAACATCTGCCAAGGACTTAAAGCATATTATAGTGATTTGCCATTACTGCTGTCATCCTTATCATCAACGTTGACATACCTGCTGTGGCCCCCTGGCCACCAGCTAGTGTTGACACACTGGGGTTTGGAGCCCAAGGAGAAAGTAACCAGGAGTGTGAAATGAGATACTGTTGTGTGAGGATCTGAAAGGAAATAGGACTCCACAAGCAACACGGAGATACACTGGCCACTCACAGGTGACCCAGTGAATGAGATACACCTTTGGGGGAGAGAGGGTAAATGGGAGAGAAGCCAAGGTGAGCTCAATTCTGTGGACTGAAAATGGGAGCTCTGAGTGGAGGGAAGGGGACAGCATGCTTTAACTGCCAGACCCACTCCTGGGGGAAGGATCAACAGAGAATGAATGGGGGTCACGTGGTCTGTTTGGATAATACCTTGTGCTGTGGTGGTTCTCATGACCTCTCTAGGAGACCTCATGTATTTAGTATCTCCATTCTCACTTCCTTTAAGTTTGGAGAATTCGGTTCTCTCTTCCTTTAGGTTTTGGGCCAAGAAAGTTAATCTCATCAGTATCGCTTTCATTCTTTTTGTCTTTCTGTAGGTATCCATAAGCCTGGGTATTTTTAAAGTGCCTTTCTCTAGCCTAGTATCTAAAGATGGCACAGTCTCTGCAAAACTCTGTGAGCAAACTGATCCTATCAATGAGTTGATATTTCTCTTCAATTAGCGCACCAGTGTGTCAGCAAGATGCTGTTCACAAGTTACATAAATCTTGCTTCTAACAGAATTCCATGTAGCCAGTGAGTATTTCAGCAAGCAGCTTTTCTTATGTTACATAAATCTGGCTTCTAACAGACTGGACAAGTCTGAGCAATAATAAGGGACTTACCAGTAAGCTAATGACAGGAGAAGGCCATGAAATGTGAGATTGAGATTCATGTCATTTGGCAGCAGCTCTATCACCACCTCCTCCAGCTTCCAAAGACCAGACCATTAGGCACTAGAAAGGTTTATAGCCCCTCGATGGCAGTGTGACCACCTGCAGGGCTCTGCCCAGTAGATCTGTGGATCTGTCAGCCGCAATAAATAGAAGGAATTCTCCAGGATTCCACCCAGAACACACCAGCCATTGGTAGCTTGGACATGTCATCAGTTAGAATGTCTGGGGAAAGGGAGAGTAGGGGAGACTTGGAAATAAATAAATGTCCCTGTCTCCAGTGCATTCTAGTGATCATGCTTCCTTTTTTTTTAAAGTGATGTAAAATAGAAACTGTGCCAATCTTAACTGAGTGTCAAATTTTTAAAGCTTTTCACTCCCCTGGTGTTGCTTCCACGGGACCAGAGTGTGAAGGATATTAAGGAATGACGAGAGAGACAGACAGGATCAGGGGGTCTGTAGTCTGTTGTCACTAATCTTCAGACCCCCTGATCCTGTCTGTCTCTCTCGTCATTCCTTAATATCCTTCACCACCCTGTACCCCTCGGTATCCAACAACCCTATCAAGATATGAGTCATTCATTTCAAATTAATCCAGAAAACCAATCCTTTACCGTCAATTGATACACATACTCCATTCCCCCTTCAAAGGCATGCATCCTCTGTTCTAATTTCTATCACCATGCAGCATTTTTGCCTTCTTGTCATTCATAAAAATGAAGTGAATCAGAATTATTGCTCAAAATAATGTTTTGAAATGTTTCAATGTTCTTGTGTGTGGATCAGCAGTTCTGTGCTTTGATGACTGAGTTATTTGACCCTAAATATCTAAGTTACAAAATGTTTATCTATTTTTCTTTTGGCTTTAGGTTGCTTCAAGTTTGGGGCATTATGAATAAAGATATTATGAATATCCATGTACAAGTCCTTTTTATCAACACTTGTTTTCATTTCCCTTAGGTAAGGACATGGAGGTAGAAAAGCTTATGGCAGGTGTATGTGAAATTCTATTTTGTAAATAACTATTGAGGTATAATTTACATAACATAAAAGATATAAAAATAAATATACAATATTTTTGTAAATGTATCAAGTTGTGCCATCCTCACCATTATCAAATTTTAGAACATTCCCATTATCCCCCAATTTTCCTCTACTAATTTGCTCCACCAGCTATATTTGAGAGAGTTGATCTCACCTTCTTGCAATTCTTCCAATCAATTAGTTTTGGTTCACAACACTCCCTGTTTGTTTGTTTGTTATTTATCTGACTTCACTCTCCTTTTTGCTGGATTCCTTTTTTTGCAAAGACTCCCAGGACATGTGTTCCCTCAAAGTTCAGTCTTTGGACTCCTTACCTTCTTTAGCACCATCTTCTCTTTGCTGGAGCATTTTGGCATGAGTTCTACATTATATGTGCATCCCTATCCTTTCCCTGCAGTTCTGGAATGCACACACCTGCTTCATGATGCCTCCATGTGGATGCATACCATGCCCACATGGTACTCGTGGCTCCTTTCTGGAAACTGCTCCTCCTCTGGCTTTACTTTCTCTGTACAGGAACTTTGTCTGACAGGGGTTTAGGTGACAGCTTTGCCATCTTGACTTCTCAATTTCCCTCCACCCCACTTCCAACCCATCCACATATCTTATGCCCCATCATCAGAACAAATTCAACATATCTCCTTCTCTTTGCCTCCACCTTTCTTCCCTGCTCAGCACTGCCTGTGACCGGATGACTGTTCTTTCCTCCTTCTTCTCCCTCTTGCCCCTACATTTTCTTAAGTACATGGGAAAAGGTGCATTTTGCTGTTGCTTGCACTGTTCTATATATTGTGCATTAAGTAAAATTTATTATTCATGGTGATCAAGTATTCAATCTTTGCTTATATTTTCTTTGCAAATTCTATTAATTGCTAAGTTGTTAAAAAAAATCCCCGATTCTGTGACATAATATACTTCTGCCACTTTTCAAAAGCCATGCTATTAGATGTGTACACAATTTAAAATGCTATATTTTCCTGGGAATTTAACTTTTCTACCATTATGAAAGGGCATTCAATTTCTAGGATTTTCCTTAGTTTCTTTTTTATTTGGTATTGACCAAGTGAAATAAGATTTAATATTTTGAAAGTGGTTACATGGCATATCATTTCCTACCTTTCACTGTCAGCTTTGCTATATGCCTTTTTAAATCCACTTGACAATTTTGATTGTTTAAGAGGAAACTCTACATTCAATATACTGTTAACTTGAATTCAATAAAATTCATATAATCACTATATTAAAAAATCTTACTTCTTTTCATGTGCTGTTTGTGCTGTCTTTTCTATATTCTTTCTTTTTCTCCCGAATACCTTCTTTTCAGGACTGATTATTTTTATTGAATAATTATATTCTATTTATTTGGACAAAAGGCACTATTTTAATATTCTTTTAGAGTTTACCTGAGATACTTCAAGATTTTTAAAGGCACTATTTTAATATTCTTTTGAAATTTACCTGAGATATTTCAAGATTTTTGCTAGACTTACCAAATCTGAAGTTAATCATTCTTCATCAACTTGCCAAATAATGTATTTTAAAATGGAATTGTAACCCATACCAAACTCTGAAATCTGTTCTGCAACTAATTGTTGTGATGTACTTTGAAATTTATCACTTTTATGTAAATATGTTATTTAAAGAGAAGGAGGAATATAACAGAGAAGATAGGATTTAACAAATGAGTATGACTGCTGAATCATTATTTTGATATTTCTGTTGGTCTTCAGTGTCTTGGAGCAGCTAGAAGAAAAAACAAAGAATCATGGAACTGTAACCCATACCAAACATTAAAATCTGTTCTATAACTACTTGTTAAAGTGTACTTGGAAATGTATTGCTTTTTTGTATATGTGCTATATTTCACAATTAAAAAACATTTAAAAAATAGATTAAATCCATTTACCAACCTTATAATATACATTTTGCAGTGGATTTTAATATTTTATTGATTTCTAGCTCACAGGTATCATTATTATCACGTTAACCATTTAATATTTATTTAGAGATATGAGTTTAATTAACAATTATTGTTCTTCAGTCCATCCTGAATCTTCTTTTTTTTAAAAATATTTTTATTGGCAAATCTTCACTTACATACAGTCTATACATGGTGTACAACCAGTGGCTCACAATATCATCATGTAGCTGTGTATTCATCACCATAATATTTTTAGAACATTTACATTACTCCAGAAAAAGAAATAAAAAGAAAAAAGAAAAAACTCATATATCCCATATCCCTTACCCCTCCCTCTCATTAACCACGTGTTTCCATCTATTCAATTTATTTTACCCCTTATACCCCCTATTATTTATTTATCCATATTTTTTACTCATCTGTCCATACCCTGGATAAAGGGGGCATCAGACACAAGGTTTTCACAATCTCACAGTCACATTGGAAAAGCTATATCGTTATACAATCGTCTTCAAGAATCAACATTGTGAAGCTTGAACCTCCCATTTGGGATATTTTTCTTTTTCTCTGAAGAATACCCTTAGCTTAAAAAAAAGTAATTTTTTAAAAAAGTTAGTTCCTGCTAGAAAACTTTCTCAGTTTTCACTTGTTTGGAAACATTTTTATTTCACCTCATGTTTAAGGACTGCTTTTTCAGTATACAATTCTACTTTGGAGTTATTTTAGAATAGCATTCTAAAGATCTCATGACGTTGTCTTCTGTTTTCCATTCTTGGTGTAGGTAGTCAGCTCATCATTTACTACTTTCTTGGTTATATCTTTAGTTTCTAGCTGCTTACAGATTTTTTTTTCAAATTGTGCAAATTTGTCTGGGCATGCATTTATTTTTGTTTTTCCCTCAGGATTAATAGGGCTACTTATATCAATTAATAATCAATTAATAATGAAAAGATAGACATTATCTTTTCAAGTACTGTTTTTACCCTATCCTATTTAGTCTCCTCCCAGCATTTTCATATAAATCTATGTATAATTTCTAATTATATCTGCTATCACTCTATCATCGTACTCTCTTCTCTATATTTTCCATTTTTCACATTATTTTTCAAATAATTCAAATATTATTTTTGATGTTTTTCAAGGCTTCATCTTCTAGTTCATAATTCTCTCTTCTGATATACTTGATCCATTTATCCTAATCATTGAATTCTTCATTTTTCATTTTTTTCTAATTTTGTCATATATATATATATATATAAATATAATCTGTGTCACTTTTTAAACTTTCCAGTTCACTGTCACCATTTTAAAATATATCTTTTATGTCTTTGAAGATAATGAGTACAGTTATTTACATTCTTCATCTAATATGCCAACATGCAGAGTTCCCAAGTTGTTTTGCTTCTCACTCATACTGTCTTGTCTCCTTTTATACATGATTATTTTGTATCATGTGTTTGAAATTATAATTCAAATTTTAGAAATAATGTGAGGCCTAGAAGGTTGCTAATCTCTTTTAGAGAGGACTTTAGTTTGCTTCTTCCAGGACCTGTGGACATTAGCAAACAGGGACCAAGTTCATGTAATTTTAAGACTTGAGGTTGTAAAGATTATTTTATTTTCCACATATAAATAGAGAATAGTCTATCGGGGTTCCAACAAAAAGGAGTGGGTAGATTACCAAAGTTTGCTCTTGTTAACCCTGGACTTTGACCTCTGTGTCAATAATGCCTTATTGATGTCAAATGCCATGCTCAGCTTGTCTGCTTCCTTTATAAGTAGACAAACACAAGACAGAAGCAACTCTGAATACTGATTCGCCTTTCTAGATTTCTATGTTTTTCTAGACCTTGGCCAAGTAATTCCTCATTCCTTTATTAAATAAAGACAAACAGAAAATGTTTGTCATGCTTATGGAAAAAAGAGAATGCAAAGGCTTTGCTGAGGGGTTATTTACTATCACCATGGAAACCACATGCTGAGGCTGTGGAACATGGCTTTTGAGGGGTGGAATACAGGCAGCGGGGAAGAGAGGGGCCACAATGATCTGTGATTAAGCCCCTTAACGACTTCAGAGATCCTTCCAGATCCCTCTGCCCTGAGCTAGGAACATCAGGTTTTAGATCTGCCCTGCTTCCAAATGATAGTTGATGCCTAATAAAGTCACCTAAATCTGTAGATATCTCCTGACTAGACAGAAGTAAGTGTCAGTGAGATGGAGGAGGTGGACAGGGACTTACATTGAAGGGGTCAGGCAGGAGAGTCCCATGGTTTATGGACTAGTTTAAAGTCACAGATGGCCCATTGTGATGCACCCTGCATGTCAGGCTGGGATTGGCTAGGTGGGCGGGACCAGAGATAAATGCCTGGGACCCAGGGTCTGATGTGAACAGAAGAGTCTGGGAACAGAGAGAAGAGTCCCCTCCTTTTGCTCCTTCTACTGGTCCTGCATTTCCGTAGACTTCAGTGTGCTGAGAAGGCCACTCTTACTGTGCCTCTCCTGGGTCTCAGGGACAGACTCAGTTCCCCTGCTTCCAATCCACATCCACCTTCTCTACTTTTGAGGTAGCTAAAGAAAAAAATGTCAAGCTGAAACCCGTGGAATTTAGGAAAGAAATATCAAAATTCACATGCTTACAGCGCTGACAACAGAGCACATCACCAAAATAAGCAAAATCAGGAGCTCAGTGACTCTGAGAGAATGGGAATCCCAGACAGTTCTGAGACCTTTAATTGACAAGAATAGAAGAAATGTTGTGAGACAGTGCACCATGCAGTGTAATCTGTATGCACAAACCAATGTCGAAAGAGAAAACCTCAGAAGTTGGAGATACCAGATGTTTTCAGGCTGATTCTTAAAAAGTTTTGAAAATTATGCAGACCTCTTCAATCCCTTAAAGAAATGGATGGTCAGATGGGAAGAAGCTGATGAACACTTGAGGAACCTGGAATGTGATATGCATTTATTGCGATTAGTGCAAGCCTGAAAGGACATGTGCTTTTTATCAGCACCCTAATAAAAACTATCACCACAGGTTCTGGATCTGCAAATGGAGGATGGGGCAAAAGGCATGCTCAACCTTAATTAGGGCATTTCTTCACCTCCAAAGCAGATGAAGGAGCAGGTGAATGTTCACTAATGTTTTCTTCATGGGGAGTAAGCAACAAAAAGTGCATTTTTTCCTGTGGTACTAACAGTTACTCTAACTCAGGTGCACTCAGAAAGCAGTATCCTTCACATGGTCATATGCATGTCCCTTATGCTGTGTGGCTCCCTCGGATGTAGGTAAGGAAGTCCTCCAACTGTGCAGGCAGCTGGTGAGGGAACCGGGAATGTAAACACTGAGGATGGGGATTTCTTTGCAGTTCCTAAAGGAATCCAGAGTCATGAGAAATGTCCCAAAATTGTGTTGGTCAGGATTTTAACAGAAACCTTTCCCATTTTTCTTGTTATCCCAACAGATTCACGTACCCTGAACCTTCATATTTCTTTGCTCAGGGATTTCCACGAAATATGAATGTAGAAAGCTACTCATAAAGATTTGCTTTTCCAACATATAATCATGAAAAAATCCAAGAAATAATGGAAAGATGAAAGAATTTTGCATTTAACGCTTACAGACAACAACAGAGACAACCATTAACTTTTGAAGATCCTTGCATTATCATGTACCCATTGATCAATTGAGTCAACTTATTTTCTATCTATTTCAAGAAAAGTTGCAGATGCTGGTAAACTTTTCCCTAGATAATTCAGAATGAATATCTTTAGAGTCCAATATTTTAGTCTGTTCATTTTTACTTAATATTTACATGCAATGAAATACACATATCTTAAGTGATGAGTTTTAAACATATACGTATACACCTATGCCACTCAACCCTATCAAGTTATGGACGCTTAAACTTCACTCCATAGTTTTCTCATTTCCCACCTAATCTATTATCGACCTCTACTACTACAAAGGCAACCAGTATTCTGATTTTGTTTATCATCACAGGTGTTTTCCCTGTTTATTGGTTCATATTCATCAAGTAATATTTTATGAACTTTCTTGGGTAAGCCTTCTTTCACTTAGTATAAGAATTCCGTATATTTCAGTAATTAAATCTTTGGAATGCTTAGTAAATTTCAATTGAATGAGTTACTATCAACTATTTATATATTCTCTTATTGATGGAAACCTGGGTTGTTTAGAGCCTGGGGTTATTAGGAATAAATATGCTATGAACATATTTATAGATATCATTTCATAGGATTTTTACAGTGTTTGGAGAAACATGTTATCTTTTATTAGGAGTCTAAGGACCATAGACGGAAACTTGCCCATCACCAGACAGCAAGTCCCAGCAGACTCAGAGACATCTCTGATGTCAGTGATTTGTGTATTGCTATTGTCCTAATCCTGGCCTGGGCCTAAAGAGAACTGGGATTTTTAGATTTTCTTAACTTCTCTCCACTGGTACCTCTTATGCATTTTACAATGTAGAGCTCAGAGTCCAAATTTCTGTGGAATGCAGAAAGTGGACTAGAGTTCCTATTAAACCTTTAGCCTGGGCTTAGGATCTGAATAGGCTACAGAGAGGAACCAGATAAAATTTCTCACCCACTTTGAGAACACTAATACTTCCCTTTTTCTCTGCGCCTCAGTTGTCTGACGTGTAAATAAAGGGATTAACTCCATTGTCTGGGGTTTATGTGGATCTGACAGTCTGGGGAGGAACTGCACCCAGAGAATCAAGGCTGTGATGGTTTAAGTGATGTGGGGATGTCCTCTCTCCCCTTTGCTCTCTCCAGTCAGTTTCCTAAATAGACTGGTAGCCTTAGAGACACCCCTGCTTGCACACTTAAGAGAGGACCCTGCACACTCCTGCCCACCAGTACCAGCTCCGAAGAGCCCATGACAGTCAGAGGGTGAGGTGGGCAGGGAGCTTATTCACATCTGGCTTCCTGGGGATTCCCCTCTGCAGTTCTGCTCCACTTCACCATTGTTTTGATAAAAATGGTCGCTGAAGCACCCTCAGTGCTGCACTCCTACCCTAAGGTTATCCCTTGGAGTTCAGGCAGAGGTAGTGGTTGTGTGTGCATTTGTGTGTCAGTGTGCATAAGTGACTTTATGTCTACATGTGACTTCATACACAAACATATATTTTGCTAATAACTCTCAATTATGAAGTCCTAGGCATTGTCAAGAGCCTTTTTACACAGCTTGTCCCTAGTAATGACATCGTTATGTTTGTCTGAGCAGGCCCAGTGAGCCTGTGGAGCTCCTTCATCTTGAATGCCTCTGATCTGTCCTTTGCCTGCATGGAGGAGCTACTGAGAATCTCTGAGATGTAGAGGCCCAGAGAAGGCATGTCAGGAAGGTCATGTTGCCAGGACATCTGGACAAAAATCTTTAATGTCTGTTGAGCTGTTCCTGAACCTCTCCAGTGAAATAGGGTGAAAGAGCTGGGACCAGAGCCAGGCACCATATTGGCTTTTTGCTTGGGGTTAATGCAGATGTCCCCACATTCCTGTCCCCTTTCCCAGCAATTCCTGCCCAATTAAGCATCACTAGGAAGAAACGAAACACAGCTCCAAACCTTGACTGCTGTCCCAGTGCCATTTACCCCAAAGAACACTGCTCTGAAAGCCTTGAGCTGGGCCTGTTCATGCGATTATCAGTAAATAAGGCCATTGGAGCGTGGCTATAAAACTTCCCTATCATTTTAGTGTTCACTTTCTGGACATTTCCTGTGTTTATAAGTATAATCCCTGATTCAGAAAGTTCCATTCAGGGAAAGCTCCTATGGTGTGGATTTGAGTGATGGATGGTGAGAATTCCAATGCCCAGGAAGGCAGTGATTTGGTTCAGCCTAGAAGGCCAGGATAGAGAGGGTTAATAGTGGTGCATGGAGAATAGTGTTCCTAGGACACAGATACAGTCCTGGGGAGCAGTGGATGTGATGCTGGAAAGGGAAGGTGAGTCCAGACAGTGACCCTAAAAACATATTTGACAATTCAAGCGTTTAAAGTGCTTTAGAAATATGCTGGAGTTGGGCCTTTAAAGCTGCTTGAACCTGAGAGGGGCACAGTAGAGCTGGACCTGAGAAAGGGAGTGGTGGTAGTTAAATTCACATGTCAGTTTGGCTAGGTGAAGGTGCTTAGTTCTATTGCTGTGGACATGAGAACCTTATCTTTCTTTTTTTTTTTTTTTAAATTTGCATATGGGCAGGAGGCACCAGGGATCAAACTCCAGACCTCCAGCATGGCAGGTCGGAGCTCTGCCTGCTGAGCCACGGCTGCCGCCCGAGAACCTTGGCTTTCTGATTACATCTGCAGTCGGCTAGGAGGCGTGCCTGCTGCAGTGAATGATGTTTGATTGAATTGGCTGGTGCTTAAATGAGATTAAGCACAGCCTAAGCAGCTCAGCATACCTCATCTCAGCACTTGCAGCTCAGTCCAGGCCTTTGGAGATGCAGAAAGAAATCACCCCGGGAAAAGTTGTTGGAACCCAGAGGCGTGGAGAGAAGGGCAGCAGAGATCACCCTGTGCCTTCCCACGTAAGAAAGAACCTCAGTTGAAAGTTAGTTGCCTTTCCTCTAAAGAGCTAATGAAATAAACCCCCTTTTATTAAAAGCCAATCCATCTCTGGTGTGCTGCATTCTGCCAGCTAGCAAACCAGAACAGGAGTCTAATATTCAGAGTGGACTGAAAGCTGAGATTTGGAGTAAATCCTAATTGACCAATGTCCCCATGGTGTTCCATGAAAGAAAGGCTCAGGAGTCGCTCATCTTAGGGATCCACCACTTGTCAGAGTTTTGGCAAATCCTTTCAATACTAAATAAATTTGAAAGCACAGTTAGGAGATCCAGTTTCTAGCAAGATGGTGAATTAAGAGAGCCTCCCTAAAAAAAAAAGAAAACAACATGGTATCCAGAAACAAGTAAAATCACAACCATTACATATCTCTGGGAGAAGGGAAGGCTGTTTTGACCTGGGGGGTACATGTGTGCATGAAAGTGTGTGTGTGTGTGTGTGTGTGTGTGTGTGTGTGTGTGTGTGTGTGTAAGCATGTATGTGTGTGTGGAGTGGAGTTTGTGAGTGGTTGCATCCTTGAGTGCAGGATGCCTTCCACGTCTGTGAGAGGAAAAGCTGAAAAGTTTTCAGTTCTGTACCTGGCTTTCCTAACTCCTTGCCTTATGAAAAACTTTGCCTGCCTCTTGCTCTAACATCAGGAATCAGTGGCAAAGTCCAGGACTTTAATGTGATGTCTACAGGGGTAAAGTCAGAGCTTTACAAAAACCCTGCTTTGTGAGGAATTGTGACAACAGGTAGGGAGTGGTGTGCTCAGACAATCACACCCACCTTCTTTTCTTAGCATGCAGGTCAGCGGTTTTCAGTCTAATCCCAATGTTGCCTGCTCCTGGGGGCCTGAGAGCAAGGACCCAACTTGAAGAATTCGTTGGGGCTTAAGACTTCACAGGTGAGTGACCACAGGGCCTTGGCTGCTGCAGGCTCTCTGCCCAAAAGTGAGTTCTTTCCCTCCCCTTTTTTGAACTCGCCATTGCCTGACTCTCATGAGGGTCTGGACTCCATCCCTTCCCAGTTTTCTACAGGGTAAATTATATGCCTGGAGGAGCAGGGAATGAGTGCAGGAAACTGGATGTGAAGCAGCTGGGTGGGATAACTATCTTAAAGAGAAGCAACAGAATAGTATTGATATAGGAAGCAGAAGTCTAGGAATGAATGGATCAAAACGTTTAAGTAGTAACGTATTATGATAAATATAGCAAAGCAGAAAAGAAGGCATATTAACCACATGAAGCACGAAAAGAGTAAAGTGAAATATTTAGGCAATAAAAATATAACGCTATTATCATTCATAGCTGTTGTGATTTATTTCTTATAGATCATTGAGTTCACTAATGAATTAATGCCTTTTATATTTTCCTCAGTGTACTTTTTCATATCTGATTTATATGTTTTTCTTGTCTGTTTTCATGTTTAGATCACTCTATCTCTATTTACATCAGAGTAAAATTTAACAACAGTCATTGTGGAGAAACAAAAATTTGGGGGGGTGACTTTTCCAAGAGTAAGCAAATACTGTCATTTTGTTGTATGCTTGAACCTTTCTGTACCTTTCATAGAGCCTCTTCAGATGTGTGGTGATCCTTGGTTTTCTTTTCGTGTTGGGGACTTGAAACTTAGAGTTGACTGGAAGCTTTGAATGTGTGAAGTCTTCAGTGTAAATGACACTCTGGTGAACTCTGTCTGGGCTTGTCCTTGAGGATCCTGAAGTCAGCCTAGTTAGGTCACAGAAGCAACACTGGGACATCTTTTGAAGTACATGTACCCTGTTACCTAACATTACAGAAACCTCAGCTTTAAGTTATAATCCATTTTTGGAGTGCTATCCTTTTATTTAAGTTAGCCCTGTATAACATTAACGGAATAGTGTGCAAATCACAGGAATTCCATCTAACAAGGTATAGGAACTTAAAAGAATGAACGATTCAAAGGAGAATTTGGCATTAAAAAGTGGATTGAGAAAATAAGGCATTTAAGATCATGATTTAAAGATGTGGACTTGTGCTTTAGTCCTACTACTGGTCTATAGCTCCTGAAAAACTTTTGACTATATTCAGCTATTGCACACCTGATAGAACTTTTACTGGGAAGGAATTAACACAATAAATGAGATGCTTAATTCTGGAGGAGTTATGGGGCGCTTCACAGAGAAGGTTTAGAATGCTTTGAAGAGACTGTTGGTACAAATGTGGATTCTAAGGATGCCTCTGACAAGGCTCTAGACAGAAATGAGATGTGTATTATTGCAAACCGGAAGGAAGGAGATCCTTGTTTTGAAATGCAGATACTCTGGAAAAATTGACTGGTGGCTTTGACTGGAAGATAGATTTTTTTTTTGGCATGGGCAGGCTCCAGGAATCAAACCTGGGTCTCCAGCATGTCAGGTGAGAATTCTGCCACTGAGCCACCATTGCACCATGGTGGAAAGTAGATTTTAAGAGCCATGAACTTGGACATTTAGCAGAATAGATTTCCAAATTAAATGTGCAAAGTTTAGCCTACTATCTCCTTGCAGCTTATAGTGAAATGTGACAAGAAAGAGATAAGCTAAGAACTGAACTCTTGGGTACAAAGAAACCAGAAATTGATGTTCTGAAAATTCTGGGCCTCCAGAAAGTGACCCCAGAGAATAGTGCCCCATGTGAGGATTTAAACCAAATGTGGAACCAGTCAGCCATTTCAGAAAAAGCCAGGATTGGAGATGGAGTTATCCAGGGAGGACTTGTGGAAACTGCTTATATCTGATGGCATGATCCTTTCTGACTACATAGAAAGACAACAAGTGCTGTGGGACCTGTATAAATGGAACCACTAATGTCTTCAGAGGCAGAACCATGGAGGCTGGGGTCTGAAGTCAAGAAGCCTGGGGCCAGGAGAGTGGACCCAGCCAAGCCCGTGGAGAGGGTGAGTTTGCTCCGAAGGCACAGGATGGGCCTTCCACCTCGTTGCAGTGGAACAGTCATGCCACCTCAGGCCTTGGAGAGGGTGAAGCACATTCCTTGGGGGTTGGGGAGAGCCAGCTGCCACCCAATGGAGGGGTTGATCATGTGCCCCGGAGATAGCAGAGAGCCTGGTTATGGCCCCGATGCTTGGAGGGGGTAGAGCTGATAAAAAGGTAGTCTCCCCAATGGCCCCCAAGGTTGCATTCAGAGAGAATTGGGCCACTGCATAGGAAAGGGTGGGACTGCCACTTTCTAAAGCCCTGATTTAAATGACTCTCAGACTTTGAACCTGATGAGTTTACCCTGCAGGTTTTCAAAAATTTTGGGGTCTGGTGACCCCTGTGTTCCTTCCAATTGCTGTCCATGGAAATGGGAATATTTATCCTATGATAGTATTTTTTTGAATGTTGGCAGCAAATAACTTGATCTGAGTTTTGCAAGTCCAGGGCCAGAAGAGAATTTTGCCTTAGGACAGACCATGCCTGCAGTGGACTTTGATGATATTTTGTATTGTTTCTGACTTTGTATTGTATTAGTATTGTTATTGAACTGGTTTAAGGCTTTCTGATATTGTGATGGAGTGAATGTATTTTTTTTAACTTTTTTTATTGTGAAATACATACAAAAAAGCAACAAACTTCAGCATACATTTCAACAAGTAGTAATGGAACAGACTTCACAGCTTGGCATGTGTTACAGTTCCACAACTTCAAGCTTTTCCTTCTAGCACCTCCAAGACACTGGAGACTGACAGAAATGTCAACATATTGACTCAACAGTCACACCCATTTGCTAAATCCTATCTTCTCTATTATACTTCTTCTCTTTAAATAACATACATACCTAAAAGCAATACATTTCAAAGCACATTGCAACAAATAGTTGAAGAACATATTTCACAGTTTGGTATGAGTTACAATTCCTCAATATTAGGTTTTTATTTCTAATTGCTCAAAGCTACTGGAGGCAAAAAGAAATATCAGTAAAATGATTCAGCACTTATTTGCTAAACCCAAATTTCTTTGTATAACTCCACCATCACCTCTGATCTTTCTCACACTCTGTAGGGCTCTTTGGACTATGCCCATTCTAACCTTTTTTTTTAAACTTTTTTTTATTGTATAGTATAACATATATACAAAGCAAAAAAATAAAAAAGCAATAGTTTTCAAAGCACTCTTTAAAAAGTGGTTACAGGATAGATCCCAGAGTTTGTCATGGGCTACCACACGATCCTTTCATATTTTCCCTTCTAGCTGCTCCAGAATATAGGAGGTTAGAGGGCTTAAATACATTTTTATCATCACAATCGACTTTTTTTCCTTCTTTTTTTGTGAACAATAACATATATACAAGAAAGCTATAAATTTCAAAGCACAGCACCACAATTCATTGTAGAACATATTTCACACCTTGACACAGGTCACAATTTCACAATTTTAGGTCTCCACCTCTAGCCACTCCAAAATACTGGAAACCAAAAGAGATATCAATTTAATGATTCAGCATTTATATTCATTTGTTAAGTTCTATCTTCTATATATAATTCCACCATCACCTTTGATCATCCCATACCTCTTTTTGGGGTTGTTTGGACTATGACAATTCTAAATTGCTTTTATATTGGAAGGGTCTGTCACTAATATGGAGTATGGAGATGAAACTATCTGATACTTTGGAGAGGCTGGGCTAGGTTTCAGGATTTATCTGGACAAGGCTATAGGTTTCTGGAAAGTCACTCCAGTGCCTGAAACCCTTGTGGAATCCTATATATTGCTCTAGGTGTTCTCCAGGATTGGCTGGAATAGTCCTGGTTGGGGGTAGGCCAGTTGTAATAGGTAGCAAGGTCTACCTGAAGCTTGCACAAGAGCAACCTCCAGAGCAGCTTCTCGACTCTACCCAAACTCTCTCTGCCACTGATACTTTATTAATTACACTTCTTTCCCCCATTTGGTCAGGATATAATTATTTATCCATGGTGCCAGGTCTGGATTCATCCCTGGGAGGCATCTCCCACATTGCCAGGGAGACTTCCATCCCTGGATGTCATGTCCCATGTAGGGGGAAGGGCAATGATCTCACTTGCAGAGTTGGGCTTAGAGAGACTGAGGCCACATCTGAGAAACAACAGAGGTCCTCCAGAAGTAACCCTTAGGCATGCCTATAGGTAGTCTCAGCTTCTCTGCTACCTACATAAGCTTCATGAGAGTAAGCCTCATGATTGAGGTCATGGCCTATTGATTTGGGTGTCCCTAAAGTTTAACACAGTATCAGGGGATTCCCTGATGGTAAGGTTTAATAGTTCCATATTCTCTCCCCCAGCCCTCAGGGAACTTTCCCAATACTTTTTGTTTATCTGCTTAATATACTCTAGGAAGTATCCAGGCATTAAAATAATCTATACAGTATTAAAGGACCTCTTTCTTATTCTGTGCTTCCTGTGTTTCAGTTGTTCAAATGAGCTATACAGATAGGTTGAATTAGATTATGCACTACAGAAAATTTCAGTTCCAGATCAAATGAACCTTTCTTCCATTGGTCTCAAAGAGTATGTGTGGTTCTAAAATATAGACATTGTCTTCCTTATCACTATGTTCTGAATTGCTTTAACTCCAACCTGTTTGGCTTCATTCTAATCTCTAAATATCAGGTTATATATATAAAACAGCCTCTCAGAATCCAGAAATAATAATCACCACTCTAGACTTAATGTGTCTGCTCTAAAAGCTTACAATCTAGGCCTCTGTTTTCTTATAAGCATTTTCTAAAGGTGACCATACCATTGTTGTTTTTTGTTTCTGGCTTATTTTGTCTCACTAAATGTCCCATATGTTCATTCATATCATTGCATGCCTCACGACATTGTTCTTTTTTGTAGTGGCCTTCTTTGTCTCTTATGATGTCTTTACATTTAAAGTCTATTTTGTCCGATAGTATAGCTACTCCAGCTTTCTTTTGGTTACAACTTGTGTGGAAAATCTTTTTCCATCCTTTCACTTTCAATCTGTTTGTATCCTGTGTCTAAAATGAGTCTCTTGTAAGCAGTACATAGCTGGATTGTTTCTTAATACATTCTGCCAAACTGTATCTTTTAATTGGTATGTCTAGTCCCTTAACTTTCAAAGTTATTACTGAAAAGGTGTTTCTTGATTCCACCATCTTATCTTTTTTATTTTATTTGTCAGATCTATATATTCTTTTCCCTCTTTCTCTTTGTATTATTTAAATTACCCTTAGTGGTACTCTTCGATACTGTGCTCTCCTCCAGACCTCCCTCTCCTGTCTTTTTTTCAGCTGGCAGAATTCCTTTTAGTATTTCTTTTAGGGCCAGTCTCTTCTTGACAGATTCTTTCAGGACCTCTTTGTCTCTGAAAACTTTAATCTCTCTCTCTCAGTTTTAAGGGACAATTTTGCTGGATACAGAATTCTTGGTTGGAAGTCTTTCTCTTTCAGGATCTTGAATATATTACTGCCTTCTCGCTTCCAGGGTGCTAGTTGAGTCGTCTGAAGTCAGTCTTATTTGATTTCCCTTGTATATAGTTTTTCTCTTACTGCTTTCAGGATTTTCTGCTTCTCTTCAACATTTGACAGACTGATTGGTATGTGCCTTGGGGAAAGCCTATTTGGATTTATGCTGTTTGGGATTCTTTGGG
>PVIY010018930.1:17438-46799 GCA_004026745.1 Myrmecophaga tridactyla
TTTGAGTCTTCAAAGTCAATTATCCTGTCCTCTATATTACTTATTCTTTCTTCTGTCTCCTCAAATCTGGTATTGTGTGCCTCTAGTGTGTTTTTTATTTGGTCCACAGAGTCTTTAATCTCTGTGATTTCTGCTATTTTTCTATTTATTCTTTCAAATTCCTCTTTGTACTCTTCTACTGTCTTCTTAATCTCCTTTATGTCATTTGCTATCCCACTTATTTTCTTAAGTAGAGTTGTATTAACATCTTTGATTAGTTGTTCCAACGTCTGTGTGTCCTCTGGTGTTTTAATTTGGTCACATGGCAGGGCTATGTCTGTCTGCATTGTGATATACTTCATGATCTTCTGTTGTCTTTGTGACATGTAAATATCTTGATTGATTTACTTTGGGAGTTGATTTCTTTCAGTAGTCTAAAGGCCTTGTGTTTGCAAAATGTTGTACAGCAGGGAGCAGGGCACGGGGTGGAGCACTCAGTATGGTGATTTGTTTCAGGGCAGATATGGGCACAGGTTGGGGATGTTACACAGATGCTTGTGAACATGGGCACCCAGTGGCCAAGGAGAATGTAGCTGTGAGGGGGCACCAGTCTGGGGGGTGTAAACCTGGTGTGTGCTGATCTAAGGCACAGGCCAATTTGTGCACATGTGTAGAGCTGTGGCAACAGGTCACCATTATGCCTTCATGGATTGGGGGCAGATGTGACCCAGCTGCACAGGTTGGCACTTTCTCAGAGTTTCCTAGTCCCATGTTCCCGTCCATGCACTCCCATGGTCTTGGTGACTCCACGCCTCCATGCCAGGCTCCCACTTTCTGACTTTCATTTCCTTGGCCTCTGCAACCAGGGCTGCCACATGTGGTGCAGAAGGCTCTCCCAGGTCAGCCACACTCCTGAATTGCCACCTAAGTCACCCTCCTGTCCCTTCTCTAACTTTTCTGTGGAGCAGGGCTAATCTGAAGTTACTGTAGTCAGCCATCTTCCCGGAAGTCTCGAATGTATTTTGTATATGGGAAAAACATGTCTTTTTTAGGGTCCAGAGGGTAGAATGAGCAGGTTTGAAAGGAAAAGCCATTTTTAATCCTGATCCATCTTGTGGAGGCAGATGTTTCTTCTAATGCCTATTCAGAACTGTAGGTTGGAAACTTGAGCAGATTATCTCCATGGAGATGTGGCTCTGCCCATTCCAGGTGGGTCTTAATTAGTTTGCTGGAATCCTTTAAAAGAGGAACCATTTTGGAGGAAACTGGATGAGCCACAAGAGGTACAGAGCCCACACAACCTTTGGAGATGAAGAAAAAATATACCCCAGGGGAGCATCATGAAACAAGAGGCCTGGAGAGAAAGCTAACAGATAGCTCCATGTTTGCCATGTACCTTTCCAGTTGAGAGAGAAACCTTGAACTTCATCGGCCCTTCTTGAGTGAAGGTAACCTCTGCGATGCCTTAATTTGGAGATTTCTATAGCTTTGCTTTAATTTGGACAGTTTCACAAACTTAGAACTGTAAACTTGCAACTTAATAAATTCCCTATTTTAAAAGCCATTCTGTTTCTGATATATCACATTCCGGTAGCTAGCAAGCTAGAAAAATAGGATAACCTACTTATAATTATGGCTAAGAATCATCCCCCAGAGAAGCTCTTTTGTTGCTCAGATGTGGCCTCCCCACTATGTAGGACATGACTCCCAGGGCATAAATCTCCCTGGCAATGTGGTACCTAAGTCATGTAGATGAGCCAGGAGCCAGCATCATGGGATTGAGAAACCCTTCTTGACCAAAAGGGGAAAGAGAGAAATGAGACAAAATATAGTTTTATTGGCTGAGGGATTTCAAACAGAGTCAAGAGGTTATCCTGGAGGTTATTCTTATGCATTATATAGATATTCCTTTTTAGTTTATGGTGTATTGGAGTGGCTAGAGGGAAGTACTTGAAATTGCTGAACTGTCTTTCAATAGCCTTGATTCTTGAAGACAACTGTGTAACTATATAGCTTTTAAATTTCGAGTGTTTGATCGTGAAAACCTTATGTTTGCTGCTCCTTTTATCCAGGATATGGACAGATGAGCTTTCCATTAATTTTAAACAGAGAGATTGGTATTGGAGATGCCCAAACTTATCTACTGTATTCCATGAAAATTCTTCTCCACCACCATTTTGTCGTTGCATTCCTATTTTCCCTTGATAATCAGAATCAATTACCCAAGCAGTATAGTAATTCTTATCCTTGCCTCTTAATTCAGAGGCACGTGGAGCACAAAGAGGTCAGTTAGCAGTCTTAACTTCCAGTTAAGTCTAATCATTGTATCTCCTGGCAAAAGTACTCCCCTCTTTGGAACTAGGAGCTGCAGACTAGAAGAGCTTAAGGTTGCAAGGACAAAAAGCTATTTTTTTTCTAATGGGTCACTAAGGTTAATAGTGAGTGGTACAACTCTCAGTAGTATCGAATGGATACTGATTTAGAGTGAACATATCTTCCTGGAGAATAACACCCCAGGCCTGGTAGGCATTCCCATGCAGTTGGTGCCATAATTGAATCTTCAACAGGTCATTTCACCATTTTAAAAATCCACCTGCTTCAGAATTATGGGGAACATGGTAAGACTAGTGAATTCCATGATCATGTGCCCTTTCCTGCACTTCATGTGCCAAGCAGTTGGTTATTTGATCAGGAACAATTCTGTGTGGAATACCATGAAAGTGGATAGGGACTTCTGTAAGTCCATGGATGGTAGTATATACAGAAACATAGAATGCAGTGCAGGGAACACCACACCCACAGTATGTGCCTCTTCTAGTTATAACAAATTGCTACCTCTTGCATAATGCAAATGGTCCAATGTAATCAACCCATCACAGCTAGCAGGCTGACCACCTCAGTTATAGTGCCATATTGGGGACTGAGTTTTGGTCCCTCTTGCTGGAAAATTGGACACTCAACAGTGTCCTGAAGCCAGGTAGGCCTCTGGGGGGTGGAATTCCATATTGCTGACCCAATAAATCATCTTCATTCCTACCACTATCGCCATTTGGTACATAAGCCCATTGGAAAATGACAGGAGTGTTGTGGAAAGAGGCTGACTATTATCCAAAAAATAGGTCACCTTTCATGCTTGGTTATTAAAATCTTTCTCTGCTGAATTCACCCTATGGTGAGCATTCACATCAGGAAAGACTTTGGATAAAACTATTCCCCAGACCTCTTTGTAACCAGTTTTCCAATCATGTTCCTTCATATTTCCTGTATTCGCTAGAGTTCTCTAGAGAAACAGAATCAGCAGGAAATATCCATAGTTATAAAATTTATAATCCGTACTTATAAAATTTTTAAATCTATAGGGCGGGCTGTGAAGCTGATGACTACGATGAAGGGTCTGGACAAACTCCACAAGAGAGACTCCCCACCCGAAGCAGGAAGAGAAACTGTCTCTTCTGAATCCTCCTTAAAAGCCTTCCAGTGTTTAAATTAAGCTTGACTCATTGTAGAAGACACTCCCCTTGGCTAATTACAAATGCAATCAGCTGCGGATGCAGCCAATGTGATCACGATTTAATTCTGTGAAATGTCCTCATAGCAGCAGACAGGTCAGCACTTGCCCAGCCAGACAAACGGGGACCACATCCTGGCCAAGTTGGCACATGAACCTGACCATGGCAGTCCCCAACCATCCAGTCCAAACACAACTCTAGCCATTTCTCCTTCCAAGAAAAATGTACAGCCACATGCACTTCTCAAGCTCCTGCCCACTGGGAGGATTTCCTTTCAACACTCTCCCTCAGGGATGTCCCAGCAAAGGGCCTCTGTACAGCTACCACTGTCACATCATACCTATATGTAAATTTTGGAGCAAATCCCTGCCACCCTCCACAGATAACTACTCTCTTTCTGAGAAACACCTTTTGGCCCACTGCTGGGCCTTATAAAAGACTGAACACTAAACCATGTGTAGCCTCCTCTGCCTGCTGTACCCTCTGTGCTTTGATGGGGCAACTGGAGCAATGTAGGAGACATTCAGAGGTCATTTTGGCTACCCCCGGCCAGGATGACATATGTTTGAGTTAGGGTTAGGGTTTAGGGTTAGGGTTAAGGTTAGAGTTTAGGGTTGGGTTAGGGTTTAGGGTTAGGGTTAGGTTTAGGGTCAGGGTTAGGGTTAGGGTTAAGGGTTAAGGGTTAAGATTAAGGTTAGGTTTAGCTTTAGTGTTAGGATTAGAGTGAATATGTGCTTCTTTTAGCCAAAAACTTCATTTTCACACAACATACCATTTGCACTCTGTGAAACTAGGATTTGTTTTAGTTTTGAAAACTCAGTTAAATGCTTGTTCCACTTGCTGATATGTTTCTTTTATTCAAAAAACACTGTTTTCAATAAATATTCAGCTGGTACTCTGTGATAGCAGTATCATTTTTAGTTTTGAAAACTGAGTTCAATACATGTTCCTGTCAATGCTACCATCTATTTTAGCCCAAAGTTCTATTTTCATACAACATGTAACTGGCAATCTGTAAAACTAGTGTCATTTTTACTTTTGAAAACTGAGTTAAGTGGATGTTCCACTAGCTGCTATGAGCATCTTTTAGTGAAAAACTCCATTTTCAGAGAACATTCATCTGGCACTCTGTGAAACTTGTATCATTGTTATTTTGAAAACTGAAATAACTGAATATTCCATTGGGTGCTGGCAGCTTCTTTTAACCAAAAACTCCTTTTTCACAGAACATTCAACTGGCACGCTGAGAAACTAGTACCATACTTAGTTTTGAAAACTGAGTTAAATTCATGTTTTCCTTCTGCTTTAGGTTTCTTTTAGCCAAAAACCCCATTTTCAAAGAACATTCAACCTGCACTGTGTGAAACTAGTACCATCCTTAGTTTCGAAAATTGAGTTGATCCTTGTTCCACTGGCTGCTATCAGCTTCTTTTAACCAAAAACCTCATTTTCACAGAACATTCAACTGGTACTCTGTGAAAATAGTGTCATTCTTTGTTTTGAAAACTGTTTTAAATGCATGTTCCACTGGTTGCTATGAGCTTCTTTAACCCAAAACTCTACTTTTGTCATACATTCAGCTGGCACTTTGCAAAATTATAATCATTCTTTGTTTTGAAAACTAAGTTAAATACATGTTCCACATGTAGAAGTAGATACATGTATCTACTTCTTTTAGCCAAAATATCATTTTCACAGAACATTCATCTCACACTCTGGGAACTACTATCATTCTTATTTTTAAAAACTTATTTAAATGCATGGTCTAGTTGCTGGTATGAGCTACTTTTAGTGAAAAACACCATTTTCACAGAACATTGAGCTGGCACTCTGTGTAACAGGTATTACTCTTAGGTCTGAAAATAGAGTTAAATACATGTTCCACTGGCTGCTATCAGCTTCTTTTACCCAAAAACAGTGTATTCATGGAGCATTCAACTGGTACTCTGAGAAACAAGTATAATTTGCACTTTTGAAAACTGAGTTAAATGCATGTTCCAATGGCTGCTATCAACTTCTGTTGGCCAAAAACTCTGTTTTCACAGATCACTCAGCTGGCACTCTGTCAACCTAGTATCATTCTTAGTTTTGACAACTGAGTTAAATGATTGTTCTGCTTATTGCTATGAGTTTATTTTAACTAAAAACACCATTTTCATGGAACATCCCACTAGAATTCTGTGAAATTTGTATCATTCTTAGTTTTGAAAGCTGAATTAAATGCATTTTCCTCTTACTGCTAGAAGCTTCTTATAGCCAAAAACTCATTTTCATAGCACATACATCTGACACTGTGAACTGGTATCATTTGTAGATTTGAAAACTTAGTTAAATGCATGTTTCAATGGCTGGTATAAGCTAATTTTATCCCAAAACACTGTTTTAACAGGACATTAAGCCAGCACTCTGAAACTTGTTTCATTCTTAGTTTTGAAAACTGAGTTAAAAGCATGTTCCATTGGCTGTTAACCGCTTTTTTTAACCACAGTTTTCAAATGAACATTCAACTGGCATTCTGAGAAATGAGCATCATTCTTTTTTTTTGAAAACTGAGTTAAATTCCTGCTCCACTTGCTCTTATGAGCTGTTTTAACTAAAAACTCTGTTTACACAGAACATTCAACTGGCACTCTGTGTATTAGTTAGGGCTCTCTCGAGAAACAGAATCAACAGGGAACACTCACAAATATAAAATTTATAAAAGTGTCTCACGTGACCATGGGAACGCAGAGTCCAAAATCCTCAGGGCAGCTGTGAAGCCGATGATTTCAATGGAAGGTCTGGATGAACTCCACTGGAGAGACTTGCTGGCCAAAGCAGGAAGAGAGGCCTAGCTCTTCTGAATCCTCCTTAAAAGGCTTCCAGTGATTAGACTGAGCATCACTCATTGCAGAAGACACTCTCCTTGGATGATTACAAATGGAGTCAGCTGTGGATGCAGCTGACATGACGTGATCATGATCTAATTCTATGAAATGTCCTCATTGTAACAGACAGGCCAGCACTTGCCCAACAAGACAAACAGGTCAAGTTGGCACATGAAGCTGACCATGACACTCTGTGAGGCAAGTATCATTCTTGGTTTTTAAAACTGAGCTAATTACTAGCAGGAACTGAGTGCAGGGACATGAATGGACATTTGTGCACTGGTGTTTATGGTGGCAGTGTTCATGACTCACAATGAATGGAAGAGGTCTAAGAGAGCAAAGACTGAGGAATGGATGGCGGAACTGTAATTTATAAATACAATGGACTACTAAGTGGCAACAAGAAGGAATGAAGTTGTGAGGAATGCAATTAGGTGAATGGAACTTAAGAATTTTATGTTGAATGAAATGTCTGAAACCAAAAGACAAATATTATCATGTCTCACTCATATGAACTAACTATAATACACAAGCTTAGAGAACTGAAGTCAAGAGCATGAATTATCAGGTTGGGTCCTAGATTGTAAGCTCTTACAGCAGTCACATATATTCAGGAGTTGTAACTGTTATTTCTGAATTCTGAGATACCGAGCTGTTTGTATATAACCTGGTCATTCAAAAAAACTTTGGGTATTTATGTGACACTTGAGACTCGGAGTTGGAGCTCTAAAGCTATGAAAGTCAGCAGTACCCCATACAGGAACTGTTGAAAAAGGGATCAGACTTCGACTAGAGATATGAATGAAGCTGAACTGGATAGGACTGGAGTGGGTAAGAATACAGAGTGAAAGATGATATCGTGCATATTTTCGAACTTCAACTTCTGTGTGAGGCCAAAGGGAGAGATATTTAGTTGGTGCAAAATTTATATTTTGGTTAGGGTAACCAAATATAAATTAAATATAATTTAATTTATTAAATTAAAATATAAACGCTCTTGTAAAGAGCATGAGATCTTGTTGGTTTGTCCAGGGTAGTGTGATGCCTTGATATACCCAAGTAATCTGGGCAGTGAATAAAGAAGGATTTGCAATGTCCCCTTAGGGAACTGGGGAGAAAAGAGGAAATATTCAACTTCCCCAATTGAAGAAATTCTGATATTGTCACAAGCACTGGGGACAAATGAATTAATTAGCTAAGCCCTTGATCTTGGGGTTTGCCCCTATGAAACTTATTTCTGCAAAAGGATAGGCTAAGGCTACTTAAAATTATGCCAAAGAGTCACCCCCAGAGAACCTCTTTTGTTGGCAGGTGAACTTAGTGCCCCCCTCTCCCCAATGTGGGACATGACTCCCAGAGGTGTAACTCTCCCTGGCAATGTGGGACACAACTCCTGGGATGAGCTAGGGCCTGGCATCATGGGAATGAGAAAGGCTTCTTGACCAATAGGGGGAATAGATAAATTAGGCCAATAGGGGGAAGAGGTAAATTAGACAATTGAAAAAAAAATTTTCAGTGGCTGAGAGATTTCACACAGAGTTGAACAGTTTTCTTGGAGGTTATTCTTATGCAATTATATAGATATCCCTTTTTAGTTTATGGTGTATTGGAGTGGCTGGAGGGAAGCACCTGAAACTGTTGAGTTATGTTCCAGTAGCCTTGATTCTTGAAGAAGATTGCATAATGATATAACTTTAACAATGTGACTGTGTGATTGTGAAAACCTTGGTCTGATTCTCCTTTTATACAGGATATGAACAAATGAGTGGAAAAAAAAGTGGATAAAAACAAATAAATAATAGGGGGGATAAGGGGTGTTCTAGTTTGCTAGCTGCTGGAATGCAACACACCAGAGACAGATTGGCTTAATAAAAGGGGATTTATTTTCTTAGTTCTTCAGAGGAAAGGCAGCTAACTTTCCAAGGAGGTTCTTTCTTACATGGGAAGGCACAGGATGGTCTCTGCTGGCCTTCTCTCCAGGCCTTTGGGTTCCAATCAACTTTCCCTGGGGTGGTTCCTTTCTGCATCTCCAAAGGCCTGGGCTGAGCTGTGAGTACTAAGATGAGGAATGCTGAGCTGCTTGGGATGTGCTACGTTGCACTCTCTCATTTAAGCACCAGCCAATTAAGTCAAACCTCATTCATTGCAGCAGGCATGCCTCCTAGCCGACTGCAGATGTAATCAGCAACAGATGAAGTTCACGTACCATTGGCTCATGTCCGCAGCAACAAAACTAGGTGCCTTCACCTGGCCAAGTTGACAACTGAATCTAACTACCACAAGGGGTAAAATAAATTGGGTAGTTGGATATGCCAGTGGTCAATGAGAGGCAAGTGTCAGGGGCATTCAAACCTGGAGGAAAGACTGCTTTCTCTTTCCAGGAGGTTGGGCAAATTCAGAGATTATTATATAGGAGAGCTGATAAGACCTTGCCCATATGTCCAAGAAAATATGCACTATAAGAAAAAATCAGTTACCCTACACCTTCACCTCAGACTGTTTTTAGGCTTAATGTAAGACTGGCTGTGCTGGTTTGAAAGGATTATGTGCCCTAGAAAAGCCATGTTTTAATCCTGATCCAATCTTGTGGGGGGCAGCCATTTCTCTTAATCCTGATTCAACATTGTAGGTGGAAATTTTTTATTAGATTATCTCCATGAAGATGAGGTGCACCCAATTGTAAGCATGACTATTAAATAATGATTGCTGGTTTTATTTTTTTGTGTATTTTTCCTTCTACAAGTATGAAATTAGATACATTTATTTGAACCCCCCCCAAAAAAACAAATTCTAAAATATAACTTGGGCCAGTACAAACAAATTTCATGTTTCTTATTATTTCCTTCTGTAAAACTTATAATTGACCTTTTTAAAATGGGTTTTAAATTGTTAAATATAGCTTATATACAAAAAGCAATAAATTTTTTTTTTTTTACATGGGCAGGCACCAGGAATCGAACCCAGGTCCTCGGGCACAGCAGGCAAGTGTTCTTACCTGCTGAGCCACTGTGGCCTACCCGAAAAGCAATAAATTTTGAAGTACATTTTAACAGTTATACAACAGATTTTAAATTTTGGTACGGGTTACAGTTCTATGATTTTTTGTTTTTTTCTTCTAGCTGCTCCAAGACACTGGAGACCAGCAGAAATATCAATATCATGATTCAGCATTCATAATCATTTGCTAAATCCTATCTTCTCTGCTATACTCCTCCTTCTCTTTAAATAACATATATATTTCAAAGTACAACAATTACTTGTAGAACAAATTTCAGAGTTTGGTATGGGTTACAATTCCACAATTTTAGGTTTTTATTTCTAGCTGCTCTAAGGTACTAGAGACTAAAAACTTCAGTATGATGATTCATATTCATACTCATTTGTTAAACCCAATCTTCTCTTTATAACTTCACCATCACCTTTGATCTTTCTCCCACTCTTTAGGGGTATGTGGGCTATGGCCATTCTAACTTTTTCGTGTTAGAAAGGACTGTCGATAATATGGAATAGGGGGATGGAACTAGCTGATGTTCTGGTAAAGCTGGCCCCTTTGCATTTCAGGACTCATCTAGTCTAGAGACCCACCTGGAAGTTGTAGGTTTTGGAAAGTTGCTCTACTGCATTGATTAGATGGAGATGTAACTCCACCCATTCCAGGCAGGTGTTGATTAGTTTACTGGAGTCTTTTAAAGGAGGAGACATTTTGGAGAGAGTTCAGAAATGACAGAAACAACAGAGCCAACAGAAACTTCAGAGTAGAACTGACAGAGCAGAACCAACAGAGCCTAGGCTGACAAAGATGCTGACACTTGGAGAACAGAGACATGGATGTTTGGGGATACTTGTAGCCTAGCAGATACTGCCATGAGATGTTAAGCAAGCCAGAATCTGGAGAGAGCCAAGGGAAGCCAAGAGATGAAAACCAGTATCAAAGAAACAAAGTGAGGAGTCCCCACATGAACAGAAATTGAAAACAATGGGGCCCAGGAGCAAGGGACCAGCAGATGCCAGCCACATGACTACTGAGCAGAGAAAGGGGTTCCTGATCCATGGGCCTTTCTTAAGTGAAGGTAACCTCTTGTTGGTGCCTTAATTTGTAACTTATTAAATTTCTTTTATAAAAACCTTTCCATTTCTGGTATACTGCATTCCAGCAGCTTTCAAACTAATACAATCACCTAATACCAAACTAGATAAAGATACTAAAATAATAGAAAATTATAGATCAATTACTCTTACAAATATAGATTCAAAAATCTTCAACAAAATACTTGCAAATTGAATCTAACAGCACATTAAAATAATTATACATCAGTGATCAAGTGGGTTTTATCCCAGGTATACAAAGGTAATTCAAAATAGGAAAATTGGTTAATGTATTTAACACTAACAAAACAAAGGGGAAGACCACATGATCATCTTAAGTGACACAGAGAAGACATTTCACAAAATCCAGCCCCTTTCTTGATAAAAATGCTTCAAAAAACAGGATAGAAGGAAACTTCCTCAATTTATCATGTTGATATCATCAACATGATAAAGAGCATATATGAAAAAAATACTCAGTGGGGAAAGACTGAAAGCTTTTGCTCTAAGATTTGGAAGAAGACAAGGATGCCCACTGTCACCACTTTATTCAACATTGTGCTGGAAGTTCTGGCCAGGACACTTGCAAGAAAAAGAAATAAAAGGCATGCAAATTGGAAAAGAAGAAGTAAAACCTTCACTATTTGCAGATGACATGATCCTATATATAGAATGTCCAAAAAAAATCTACGTCAAATAAAGTCGCGTTCATAAACAAGCTCAGCAAAGTAGCAGGATACAAGATCTATATGCAAAGAGCAGTAGTGTTTCTATACACTAGTAATCAGCAATCTGAGGAGGAAATCAAGAAAAAAATCCATTTATAATAACAACCTAAATAATCAAATACCCAGGAATAAATTTAACCAATGATGTAAAGGACTTGTACACAGAAAACTACAAAACGTTGCTAAAAGAAATCAAAGAAGACAAATAAATGGAAGGAAATTCCATGCTCATGGATTGTAAGATTAATATCATTAAGATGTCAATTATATCCAAATTGATTTACAGATGCAATGCAATCTAAATCAAAATTCTAGCTGCCTACTTTGTAGAAATGAAAAGCCACCTGTAAAATTTATTTGGTAGAGTAAGGGGCCACAAATAGCCAAAATCATCTTAAAAGAGAAGAACAAATTTTTAGAGCTCATACTTCCTGACTTTAAAGCATATTACAAAACTACAAAGGTCAAAATTGCATCATATAGGCATAAGGATAGATATATTTGACCAAAGGAATCTAATTGAGAGTTCAGAAATAGACCCTCCCATCTATGCTAATTTATTTATTTATTTTTTTTGGTGCATGCTCTAGGAATTGAACCCAAGTCTTTCACATGGAAGATGAGCATTCTACCACTGAACCATCTGTGTATCCACTCATTGATTTTTGACAAGGCTGCTAAGTGTATTCAGCAGGGTATGAATAGTCTCTACAACAAGTGGAGTTGGGAGAAATGGATATTCGTATACAAAAGAATGAAAAAGGACCCTTGTGCACATCTTATACAAAATTAACTCAAAATGCATCATAGATCCAGGACTAAATATATCCAAGACTATAAAACTCCTAGAAGAAATATAGGGAAGCATCTTCAAGATCTTGTGGTAGGCAAGGATTTCTGAGACTTTATATCCAAAATTCTGGCAGTAAAAAAAAAGATAAATGGGATCTCCTCAAAATTAAAAACCTCTGTGGTGCTTTTTACACTTTGCCAAAAAGGTGAAGAGGCAGCCAACTCAATGGGAGAAAATATTTAGAAATCACACATTGGATAAAGGTTTGATATCCTGTATTCACAAAGAAATCATACAACTCGACACCAAAGGAACAAACAGCCCAATTATAAAATGGGCTAAAGATATGAATAGACATTTTTCTGAAGAGCAAATGCAGATGGCTAAACAGCACATGAAGAGATGCTCATTTTCATTAGCTATGAGGGAAATGCAGGTCAAGACTATAAGGAGATATCACCTCACATCTATAAGAATGGCTGCAAAAATAATACAAACCCCTCTGTAGGGAACTCCAACAAATCCCCATTCCCCTAGTTACCCAGATCGAAAATTTTAACATTTTGCTACATTTGCCATATCATTCTATTGGCTCATGACATTTTAAATAATAAGGACACCCATAATAAAGTAGACGCAAGGGTAATTGATAAGAACAGAGAACTCAATGTTTTTATAAGCCATGGATCACAGGATCCAGTGGGAAATGATCCTGATGGCCACGGAGTTGTAAAATGGAACCTCTTCTACCTCCTAGTCTGATTGATTGATACTCAAATATTTAATCAAGGACCAGTGAGAACAGGAATTCTTTTACCATGCAGGGATTTTGCTGAGGAGCTGTTCCCTGTTCTGCAAACAGAACTGTTTCAGGGAAAAGGGTTCTCAGATATACCGACTTCTTTCTGGCCCCCTTTCTGGGAAATAATGCCAGGATCAATGTGAATCCACTGTCATGGCAGTAGTACAGTTTAAAGACAATTGGCTGAATCAACCTGAGAATGAAAAGCAACAATTACAGGATGTTGGTCAGCCAGACACATGTCACTACATGCAGTGGTGCAGCAAGGAGGTCCAGGGTGTGACGCACAATAGGAATCTCCTGAAAGGAAACTTTACTGGCTGAGTGGGACACACTGAGGCACAGCTGGGGCAAAAGCAAGCAGACACAGCTGAAGAGCCATCACTTCATCCTGCCCAAGAGCACCAGTGATATCTGGAGACCTGGAATCTTTTAGAGCAAATCCTGTAGAGTACAGAATTTCAGGAAGTGGGTCAGCCTCTTCTCAATCCACACCACCAGGAGCATGAATCTCCAGGCTCTGCCCAACATGCTGTGAAGGTCACTGGGGACTCTGCATTAGTAAAAGGAAGTGGCCCTATTCCAAACCTTAATCCAGACTGCTTCTGCTTTCATACAGAACCAGAGGTGGGTAAGTTACAAGTTGTACTCCAGAGAAATTACAAGCCAAAGAGAAGGATAAATGACCCAGAAAACAAAGGAGGATTTGACTCAGGCCCATAGTCAGCAGGTAACCTCTCTATTGACTTCATTGAATAAATGATGGTTTCCCAGCTCCAGACTAACTCTGGGGGCACAATGGACAATGGGCATCAGAACACAGGTTAAATCTTGGTTGAACAACAATATCTTTTAGGAAAATGATCACCTCCAGCTAAGCAGCATCACTTCCTTGACATTCTGGATGATACAAGAAATGTTGCTGAACCCATGCAGGTAGACTAGGACTTCTGTGATATGTCAGTGCTCACTGCCTTCCCTTCTGGCAAATAAGGAAGTCAAAGCTGATAGGAGGTTTTTGAAAAATAGGGGTTGCTAAATTTTCTCATCATGGGAGTTCAGGGATATACGAATGGTCCTAGCCCTGAGGCTTTGAATTGGGAATTAGGTGGTACCTCAATGTCTGTCAATAAAGGGATGGATGAATGCACAGCTTTGAATCTTAGTAATTAGGCATCATCACTAATGAATTCTTTTCATCATTTCCTCAAGGAAGATGTTTAGAAAATGCAAGGAAAGTTTATCTGCAACTGCAGACAGTTACTAGATGAAAATGATCAATGTTAATATTTACATAATTGAGAAGTTTCATAAATATTTACCCATATATCCAGGCATACAAATTTGTTGTTGTGCCAGTTTGAGAGGATGTATGTCCCCTAGAAAAGCCATGTTTTAATCGAAATCCCATTTCATAAAGGCAGAATAATCCCTATTCAATACTGTATGTTAGAAACTGTAATCAGATCATCTCCCTGGAGATGTGATTTAATCGAGAGTGGTTGTTAGGCTGGATTAGGTGATGACATGTCTCCACCCATTTGGGTGGGTCTTGATTAGTTTCTGAAGTCCTATAAAAGAGGAAACATTTTGGAGAATAAGAGATTCAGAGAGAGCAGAGCAGAATGACATGGCCACAAAAAGCAGAGTCCACCAGTCAGCGACCTTTGGAGATGAAGAAGGAAAATGCCTCCCGGGGAGCTTCACGAAACAGGAAGCCAGGAGAAGAAGCTAGCAGATGATGCCATGTTCATCATGTGCCCTTCCAGATGAGAGAGAAACTCTGACTGTGTTCACCATGTGCCCTCTCACTTGAGACAGAAACCCTGAACTTCACTGGCCTTCTTGAACCAAGGTATCTTTCCCTGGATGCCTGTGATTGGACACTTCTATAGACTTGTTTTAATTAGGACATTTTCTCAGCCTTAGAACTGTAAACTAGCAACTTATTAAATTCTCCTTTTTAAAAGCCATTCTGTTTCTGGTATATTGCATTCTAGCAGCTAGCAAACTAGAACAGCTGTCATAATAAATAAAGTATATGTACTATTTGAAGCCTCTTGATAATCACCCTGTACTTGAGGTTCCTCCCTGCTTTTGATGTGAGAACTGCTACCTATACCTTTAAGGAAGATCATGCCAGTTGTGACTTCACATTGGTGCAATTAACATCACTGAAAAGAAAACATGTCTATTTTGTGTAATTCTACCCATTCGCATTCCATTTCATCATCCTTAGAACACTGTCAGTGATTTGCTTTGTCTCCTTTCCATGTCTAGTTGTGAGAGACAGCTCAATACAGAAGTCTAGTTCATATATATACCATGGTTTCAAAACCACAAACAGGCATACAGTTGACCACCTTCCAAGTTTCCTGGGGTGCATAGTGTGCAAATGTTCCTCCAGGGAATATGCTCTGAAGCACAACTGTGAGGAACATTTCAATCTGATTATTCACTGCCAGATTACACCAAGCAGAGGTTGGTGTATACCTCAAGCTATGAAGCAGGTGTACATACTTGCACATGCACATGTACCCAGACAAACATACACAGGCAGAAGCACAGGCACACACCCACATCCTATGGCACAAATGCAGCTGAAAGGAAACTCATAGTTTAAAAAAATGGCATCAATACAAACAAATCAAGTATTGTTTTTAATGCAATTACCCTCCAGAGACAGTCACATAGAGGCCAAACTGTGCCATCCTGGTAACACAAGTCACATGACCATACTTCTGACACCTAGGTGGACACAATTCCCTAAGTTAGGAGCCCCAAAGGAATACAGACCCACTGAAATATATACAGACACTAATGACTATTAGTGCCTCTAGAGCTTCCCCTGTGCCTGTAGGGATACTGCACCTATATTAATCTTTCTCCACATGCAGTAAAACTTCCCGTCACCACCTACCTCTACACCTACCTCTCCTTAGCATTTGCAGCGAGAAAGAAAAGGTCTTGTACAAAGGAGAATCATGGTGGGCTTTCATCTCTGAGAGCACAGGACTGGACACACTGGCTGCAGGGGAATGGGGGATTGGAGTATCTGGCTGCCCAAGAAAGCTGGGTAGACCAGATGGCCACCTGTGTGGTTAGTGAGGAAACACTCATTTAGCATCAGTGTGTGATTTTCTTCTAGCACGTGTTTGCCAGCAAAAGACAATATGGTTCTGCTGGTTTGGAGTTCCAGGCTGGGAAGCCCTGAGTTGCCTCGGAGCCCAGACATCTGGCAGCACAACTCCCCTGTCTCTGCAGGGCCTCTACCGAAAAGGCAGCTTGGCATTCAGCTAGGTCCTGGGTTCTGAACACTTTGTTGTCCCCGTTCTCTGAGCAAAACTGTGAGTAGAATAGTGCAAGGAAGTGTTGGAGGCCATGTGGAGGGTAGGGGGTGTCAGGGATACTAGGTCCAGTCTGTACCTTCCTCTCTATGCCATTCCTCCAATAACACAGCTGCACGCAAAGAATCAGAAAACCCCTGGGGATGGATGTGGCATGAGGGTTGGGGGTAGGCAAAGAGAAGATGTGATCTCATTCTGACCCCTTGCCTCACCTCAGACCTAGGCCAGGAAATGAAAAGGACGAGCTAGTGGGTCTGGAGGACTGATCAGGAATCATAGTCTCTCTGGCGCCCCCGCTTAACACTTTCAAATAGGAATCTCTTACTCCATCTCCACTGGAGGGCATTTTGTCAGGTTTTCATACCTGTGGGGGAAGGGACCTGGGCAGGGCTGGAATGGGAATGGGGATGGCAGTGGGGTGGGACTCCATTTCAGTGTTGGCGGGTGGAGGGGTGAGGGTGGGGATTCCCAGTCATAATTTTCATCCTTTTGGTTTCTCCCTGGGATTAAGTTCCAGCCCCAATCAAAGGCAAGTCTCCTTAATGATATTCTCTTCCCTTCCTTCAAAGAGAGTTTGCCCCATCCTCTGCCTTCTAGGTTTTCTTAGTTCACACTGCTTTATAAAATTTCTGGGGTCATAAATCCAGATTCCACCTCTCAGAGATTCTGTAAAGTTTTGCATCATGCTAGACTTTTGACCTCTGAGACCAATTCTCCCTCTATTTTGACATCTTTCCCCCCCATCATCCTGAAAGAATCCATTAGATGGTGGAACCAGATTTATGTGTCATGGAAAGATTAGGAAAATGTGGAATGTTCAAGATTACTTGAGGCTCTTGACATTTAAAATAATAGGGCCATCCATAATAAAGCAGAAGCATGGGTACTTGACGAGAACAGAGAACACAATATTTTTATATTTATAAACCATGGAGCACAGGATCAAGTGGTAAAGGATTCTGATAGGTGCCAAATTGTCAGATGAAATGTTTTCTTCCTCTTTTAATGTAGGACTAATAAGAAAGGGATTTCAGAAGTTGTCTGGGCATTCTGGATCTTCATAAGCCTGTGTTTCGGTGGGAAGTGCCCAGTTGGAACCTTGATGCCCTGGGATCCTGGTTACTTTTCACAATATGGATTTGATCAGCACTTCACATGGTGATTTTCTATCATCACCTCATTCGCTGATCATGACAAATGTCTTGCTAATTTGCCAGAGTTTAGGGAAGTTGAGATTGCAATCATGAATGGAGGGACTCCTTGTTGATGGGGCTACACTTTTGGGAGATAAATTGGCTTAGGGGATTGATGGGGGCTGTAAAATGTAAAAATGCTAACAGGACAAAAATGAGTTCCACAAATGACCACTCCAGTGGAGTCCTTTGGATGGAAAAAGACCTACCTGAAAATACCTGATGTGTTATAGGCTAGTATAGGGAAACATATTATTTATCCCCAAAGACCTACCTTTTCAGGTGTTCTTCTTTCCACATTTTTCTTTGCATCCATTCTCCTTGTTCTCTTGCTTCCTCTTGGGTTGGCATTTAATTTTGTGAGTTGTTGGTGAATTATGGATGGGAAGACTGCATGAGCATTTAGGATTCTTCCTAGTATATATAGGTTCATCTACTTGTGTCCAACTTTGCATGACATCAGTGGATCCTTTGAGTAGAACTACATAATATTTATCAGGTTTAGATGCTCTCCATCTGGAATGAAGGAGATACAATTGAACAGATTTTCATTCATACTTACATTATTCTAATTCCTTTCCCCCTTTTGTCTTATCAGTAAAGGTCAAAGGAGAGGCCCACCAAAAGAGAATTGTTTTCAACCCAAGTCAAATGGGTGCCCAGCAGGCATGGTTTGAAAAGAATTCCTACCCTGGTATAGCTAGCAGGGAACACCTGGCCAATGAGATTGATGTTCCAGGGTCTTAAATTTAGGTATAGGTCTCTAATTCATGCTGTCTCAGATTCAAGGGAAAGGGGAAAGATGAGCTAAGCACTTCTGAGGAATTCTTGTACCACACAAGGATTTTGCTCAGAAGCAATTCCCTCTTATGTCATGTAATATTGAAAGTGAAATCACAAAAACAAGAACTCCTTTTACATGCTTTACTGATGGTGGAAATAAGTCAGTGGACGTATTTACCCTTGGGTGCCGACTGAAGAAATTTAAATGGTACAATGATGTTCTGGGGTGTTTAAGAAATTGAGATACTAAGAGTGACAAGATGTCATTAATTATGGGAAACTAGGCCAGAAAATAACAAATTATATATAATTATGAGGATGCTGGAGTAAGAAACTCACATAAAATCCATCTTCTTGGATGTGAATTTCTCTAGAAAGCATTTCAAGTGTGATTGCCTCATGGGGATGCTGGAGTAAGAAACTCATAAAATCCATCTTCTTGGATGTGAATTTCTCTAGAAAGCATTTCAAGTGTGATTGCCCTTTGAATGGGAGAAATGGTATGAAAACGAAGCTAATCTGACCTTCTCTAGTGATTAGGGAGGTAACTGAAGATAAAGTGTTATACTGGGTAAAACAGTATATAGAAGGACAAGGAAGCTGTGGTAATGACCCCCTCCCCATGGAAAATAATCAGGTCAGAGTTTTCTATTAAATGGCATAGTGTCCAATAAGCTATTGGCTCCAGTGGCCTCAGTGTGAGGAGATGGTGAGGAAGAGAAACATATCTTGTCTCTTTATGCATTAGTTCCAGCAGTGGGAGCCCAGGTTAGCTGATGTCCCATGAAAGAAAGTGCATGCTGTGGGAACACCTGTCAACTTGCTGGCCGAGAGTCGCAAGGTGCATTCCATTGGATGGTAAGGAAGGACTATCCAAGCTACCATGTAGGATGAGACAGTTGGCAATGGTGCTCATTAATTGACTTGTCAGTTTGAAATTTCCACCTGTGTTTCAGACCTCTTGTCTGAACCTATACTGGATAACTAAACAAGAGTACAGGTGTAACATTTTAGCCCCATGTCTGGATCAAAAGGGCAGATCATCAGTTAATGGTTGTCTTTAGAATGTAAGTCTTATCATTAGTGATCCAGTTTTCCAAGGCAAACACTCAGAAGCGAATTGAAAATACATTCTTATTTTGACTCCAGTAAAAAACACAGATTTCAGTCAGATATGTAACTGGCAATAGTACAATACAAAGCATCTGAGTCCCTAGGAGTCTCTGGAATGAAACAACTAAGACAAATATGCTCAGTCACCACACCACATGTGTTGTGCTTGGTGATGTTGATTCTGAGGGGATGACAAGAGCAAATAAAAGACATTAAGATTTAGCCAATCCCTAGATAGGAGACAAAGAAAGAAATAGAAACAGAGAGATAGAAAGCAACAGAGAGAGTCATAGAGGGAAAGAAGGAGGGAGAGAAAGAGGCAAGGTAGAGAGAGGGCAGGAATATGCTCTGATCTGGGAAACCAAGCATTGTCTATTTCCATAGAGGGAATAGTCTGGATTTCCTCAGCAGGACCAAAAGTGAAATGCTAATATGAGTTGAGGTTAGGTAATATGGTTTTCTGAAATTTATGCTACTATTTGTCAATGGTGACATCCATGCAATCCATCACATGAGCCCACCACAGTTTAATGTCTAAGGATAGCTCTCCCAGTATGGCGTAGACTACTCAGTTTGTTTTACATTATTGGAACTATTTGCCATAAATTAGACAGAGTGGAAGCTTAAGGAATTGATCTAGGACACACATTTCTGACATACTAGTCCCAAAATTTCCTCTAAACATAGAAGAAGCTGGCAGGGCCACTCAAATACTGTAAGAAAACAATCAAACCACAAGACCCTGGGGCAAAAGATTACCAGTTGAGTTAGCAGCATTCAGATCTGGAGCAAATACTGCAAATTTCAAGAGGAAGATTGGGCAGATTCAGAGGTATATAGAAGAGCTAATAAGACATTGCCCACATGCCAAGGGAAATATGCATTATCAGAAAAGATCAGTGAGGATGCAATGCCTTTGTCTCAGATTGATTTTTAGGCTCAGTATAAAACTGGCTAAGCACTGAAGGAGAGCACCAGCACAGAGACAATCTGCAAAGACCAGGAGATTTGTCATCAATGGTCCTGGTGCCTATTCCTGAACCTTAAGGCATGCACCTTTGGATTGGCCCAAACTTTTGCTGGTGAGCTGCTGCAGACTGGGAGGCCATGGAAACCCTCCTCCCCAAGAACAGAAGGGAATATTGCCCATTATGGAGCTAGCTGTTAGCTGGTGAGTTTAGATCACTGTGTCCCTCTGTTTTAGCCCAGTCCATACAGGTGTTGCCTATGCCATTGTTTCCAACCCCATCAGAAGCAGAACTGCCAGAAGGTTAAAAATGTCCTATCTTCTAAGGGCTACAGGGAATAGGTTCAGAGCATGCCATCTGTTGGGCAGACCAGGAAAGTGCAGCCTTGGGAAGCTGAAATAAAGGATTTTCAGCAGATTTCCTGACTCTCTCCATGGCCCCTTGGAACTGGCCTGAGGCCCCAGCAGTGATCCGTGGCCCTGTTTTGGCTGAGAAATACAGATGAACCAAGGATAAAAGAAGATCCTTAATATAAACCCAAGCAGCAACAAAATATGAGATAACAGAGATAATACAACCTTCAGAATAAACTCACTGAGATAATCAGATGCCCAGATATCAGCAAAAAAATTATAAGTCATACTAAGAAACAGGAAAATATGGCCTAGTCAAAGGAACAAATTAAAAAGTCAAAGGAGAAATTATAGGTGGGGTCCAAGATGGTGGCTTAGTGAGGTGTGGTTCATCCTCCAGAGCAGCTAGTAAACATGCAAGAATAGTACAGGACAACTGCTGGGGCCACATCATGACTGGACACACAGTGTACACCAGTTTGGACAAGCTGGACCAGATCAGCTGTGATCCCACCCAGAACCGTGAGTCCCCCAAACCACAGAGGCAGGCATCCCTCCCCCACAAGCCAGTTCCCAGAGGGGAAAGGAAAGAGACTTTGCTAACAGCAAGGGTCTGAGCTCAACCAAGCTCCAATTGTGGAATGAATGAACAAATTCTGACTACTAAAAATAGACTCTGAGCTCAGCTGAACCTTGAGTAAATGCTGAGGTTGCTGGTTTTTGCCCCGGTGCAGAGGAGGCAGTGCTGATGGAAAAAGCAAAAAAAAAAAGAGTTTTTTTTTTGTATCAGACAGCACAGAATACTTGAAAGGGTCTGGGCCCTGAAGGAAAGGAGGGGGCACATAGGATCTGCAGATACATAGGGCAACATACCAGCTTAAGCTCTTGATTGGCAAACCTGAGGAACGGAGGGACTTGCTCTGAGAAGGATTTTTTTTCTTTTCTTTTTTTGGGTGTGTTCCTATGGCTTGATTGCTCTTTGCATACAACTGCAAGGCTTCTCAGGCTCCAACTGCCCCAGGCAAGGGCAGAATTAAGCTTGTCTGAGAGCTTGTCTGGAGGTTGTGCCTTCCCCAGGAGAGGGGTGGGGCCCACCACAGGTGGAATGCCTCCCTGAAGGAATTCAGACCCCAAGTTCTGGAAAACTGAAGTGATTAAAGCCAGCCTACAACCTCACCTTTGTCTGAACCATGCCCCCAGCAGGGACAGTCTGCTAAAGTTAAAGGCACTGCATCACTTTATGCTGGTGGGACCCACAGGCAGACAAGTGTCTCATACTATGCAGGGTAGGAAAAGCACAGAGTCTAGAGGCTTCATAAGAAAGTCTTTCAACCTGCTGGGTCTCACTCTCAGGGAAAACTGATGCAGGTAACTCTTTGCTCCTGAAAGGAGGCCAGTTTGGTCTGGGAATATATGACTGGGGTCTATAATACCTAAGTAGACCATCCTAAGAGGGAAAAAAGGCACCATACAGGTAGGGCAAGAAACAAGAAAACAGGAACTGAAAAATACTGATCTGTTAAAGAAAACCTAAGATAGAGATCTAGAATAAGCTGAACTGAATGTGAAAGAACAAAAAGACAACAAAGTCATCCAGAAAGAAAATTCTAGCTAAAAGAAGTGAAAACAATCTCCAGAATAAATTATTTAAGGAAATTAAATATGTAGACACCAGCAAAAAATAATAAATTCTACTAGGAAAATTGAAGATATGGCCCAGTCAAAGGAACAAACAAATAACACAAATGAGATACAGGAGTAGAAACAATTAATTCAGGATGTTTGAACAGATATGGAAAACCTCATCAAAAATCTAATCAATGAATTGAGGGAGGATATAAAAAAGGCAAGGGATGAACAAAAGGAAGAAATCAAAAGTCTGAAAAAACAAATGATAGAACTTATGGGAATGCAAGGCACAATAGGAGAGATGAAAAAAAAACCAATGGAAACCTACAATGTTAGGTTGCAAGAGGCAGAAGACAGGATTAGTGAACTGGAGGCCAGGATATCTGACATCTGACAAGCAAATGATAATACAGGAAAAAGAATGGAAAAATATGAGCAGGGACTCGGGGAACTGAATGGCAACATGAAGTACATGAATATGCATATTGTGGGTGTCCCAGAAGGAGAGGAGAAGGGAAAAGGAGTAGAAAAATGGAAGAAATTATCACTGAAAATTTCCCAACTCTTAGGAAAAACTTAAAATGACAGATCCAAGAAGTGCAGCATATCCCAGACAGAGTACATCCAAATAGACATACTCCAAGACACTTACTAATCAGAATGTCACATGTCAAAGAGAAACAGAGAATTTTGAAAGCAGCAAGAGAAAAGCTATCTATCATATACAAGAGAAGCCCAATAAGACTATGTGTAGATTTCTCAGCAGAAACCAAGGAGGCAAGAAGACAGTAGTATGATATATTTAACATATTAAAAGAGAAAACCTGCCAACCAAGAATTCTATATCCAGCAAAATTGTCCTTCAAAAATGACGGGGAAATTAAAGTATTTTCAGACAAAAAAATCACTGAGAGAATTTGTAAGAATTTGTAAAGGGAACACTAGAGGCAGATTGGAAAAGAAAGCAGAGAGAGGTGTGGAGAAGAGTGTAGAAATGGAGACTATTAGTAAAGGTAAAAAGAAGAAAAATTAGATATGACATATAAAATCCAAAAGGCAAAATGGTAGAGGAAAGTACTGCCCTTACAGTAATAACACTAAATGTTAATGGATTCAACTCCTCAAGAAAAGACATAGACTGACAGAATGGATTGAAAAACAAGACCCATCTATGTGTTGTCTGCAGGAGATGCATTTTAGACCCAAGGATAAACAGGGTGAAAGTGAAAAGCTGGGAAAAGATATTTCATGTAAACAACAACCAGAAAAGAACAGGAGTAGCTATACTAATATCCAACAAATTAGACTTCAAATGTAAAACAATTAAAAGAGACAAAGAAGGACACCATGTATTAATAAAAGGAACAATTCAACAAGAAGACATAAGAATCATAAATACTTATGTACTGAGCCAGAGTGCTCCAAAATACATGAGGCAAACATTGAAAACACTGAAAAGAGAAATAGACACAGCTACCATAATAGTTGGAGACTTCAATTCCCTACTCTCATCAACGAACAGAACATCTAGACAGATGATCAATAAAGAAACAGAGAATTTGAATAATACAATAACCGAACTAGACTTAACAGACATTTATAGAACGTTTCACCCCACAACAGCAGGATACACATTTTTCTCAAGTGCTCATGGGTCATTCTCAAGGATAGACCATATGCTGGGTCACAAAGCAAGTCTCAATAAATTTAAAAAGATTGAAATCATACAAAACGCTTTCTCAGATCATAAAGGGATGAAGTTGGAAATCAATAATAGGCAGAGGGCCAGAAAATTCACAAATATATGAAGGCTCAATAACACACTCTTAAACAACCAGTGGGTCAAGGAAATTACAAGAGAAATCAGTAAATGTATCGAGGCCAATGAAAATGAAAACAACATATCAAAATTTATGGGATGCAGCAAAGGCAGTGCTAAGAGGGAAATTTATTGCCCTAAATGCCTATATCAAAAAAGAAGAAACAGCAAAAATAGAGGAACTGCAGTTTACTTATAAGAACTAAAGAAAAGCAAACTAACCCCAAAGCAAGCAGGAAAGAAAGGATGACGATTAGAGCAGAAATAAATGAAATTAAGAACATGAAAACAATTGAGAAAATTAATAAGATTGATGGACCTTTAACAAGGTTGACAAAAAGAAGAGAGAGGATGCAAATAAATAAGAAATGGAAGAGGAGACATAACCACTGACCCCACAAAAATAAAGGAGGTAATGAGAGGATAATATGAACAACTGTATCCTAATAAACTAGACAATGTAAATAAAATGGACAATTTCCTAGAAAGGCATGAACAACCAACATTAACTCGAGACATAGACAATCTCAAAAAACCAATCACAAGTAAAGAAATTGGATTAGTCATTAAGAAGCTCCCCAAAAAGAAAAGTCCAGGACCAGATGACTTCACATGTGAACTCTACCAAACATTCCAGAAAGAATTAGTACCAATCCTGCTTAAACTCTTCAAAAAAATTGAAGAGGAGGAAAGGCTACTTAACTCATTCTATGAAGCCAACATCACCCTCATACCAAAGCCAGATAAAGATACTACAAGAAAGGAAAATTACAGACCAATCTCTCTAATGAATATAGATGCAAAAATCCTCAACAAAATTCTTTTCTTTTTCTTTCTTTCTTTCTTTCTTTTTTTTTTTTTTTTTTTTTTTTTTTTTTTTTGGTATGGGCAGGCACAGGAATTGAACCCGGGTCTCCAGTAAGCAAGAACCTACCACGGAGCCACTGTGGCCTCCCCCTCAACAAAGTTCTTGCAAATCTAATCCAGTAGCACATTAAAAGAATTATACATCATGATCAAGCAGGATTCATCCCAATTATGCAAGGATGGTTCAACATAAGATAATCAATTAATGTAATACACCATATCAACAAATCAAAGCAGAAAAATCACATGTTCATCTTGATTGATGCAGAGAAGGCATTTGATGAAATTCAACATCCTTTCTTGTTGAAAACACTTCAAAAGATAGGAATGGAAGGGAACTTCCTCAACATGATAAAGGGAATATATGAAAAACCTACAGCTAACATCATCCTCGATGGGGGAAAACATGAAAACTTTCACCCTAAGACTGGAACAAGACAAGGATGTCCACTATCACCACTGTTATTCAACATTGTGTTGGAAGTTCTACCCAGAGCAATTAGACAAGAAAAAGAAATACAAGGCATCAAAATTGGAAAGGAAGAAATAAAACTCTCACTGTTTGAGGATGATATGATACTATATGTCATAAACCCAAAAAAATCCACAGCAAAACTACTAGAGCTAATAAATGAGTACAGCAAAGTGGCAGGATACAAGATCAACACTCAAAAATCTGTAGTGTTTCTATGAACTAGTAATGATCAATCTGAGGGGGAAATCATTCCATTTACAATTGCAACCAAAAGAATAAAATATTTAGGAATAAATTTAACTAAAGAGACAAAAGACCTGTACAAAGAAAACTACAAGAAATTGTTAAAAGAAATCACAGAAGACCTAAATAGATGGAAGAGAACACCATGTTCATGAATTAGAAGACTAAATATAGTTAAGATGTCAATTCTACCTAAACTGATTTACAAATTCAATGCAATACCAATTAAAATCCCAAAAACTTACTTTTCAGAAATAGAAATACCAATAACCAAATTTATCTGGAAGGGTAGGGCACCCCAAAATAGCTAAAAATATCCTGAGAAAGATAAATGAAGCTGGAGGTCTCTCACTACCTGACTTTAAGGCATATTATGAAGCTGCAGTGGTCAAAACAGCATGATACTGGCATAAAAATAGATATACTGACCAATGGAATAGAATAGAGTGTTCACATATAGACCCTCTCATCTATGGACAATTGATCTTTGATAAAGGTAGTCAAGCCAACTCACCTGGGACAGAACAGTCTCTTCAATAAATGGTGCCTGGAGAACTGGCTATCCATATTGAAAAAATGAAAGAGGATCCATATCTCACACCCTATACAAAAATTAACTCAAAATGGACCAAAGACCTAAACATTAGATCTAAGACCATAAAACTTTTAGAAGAAAATGCAGGGAAATATCAATCTTATAATAGGAGGTGATTTCCTAGACCTTACACCCAAAGCAAGCACATTAAATAAATAAATAAATAAATAAATAAATAAATAAATAAATAAATAAATAAATAAATAAATAAATAGGAAATCCTCGAAATTAAGCACTTTTGTGCATCAAAGAACTTTGTCAAGAAGTAAAAAGACAGCCTACACAATGTGAGACAATATTTGGAAATGATATATCAGATAAAGATCTAGTATCCAGAATATATAAAGAGATTATTCAACTCAACAACAAAAAGACAGCCAACCCAATTACAAAATGGGCAAAAGACTTGAACAGACACTTCTCAGAAAAGGAAATAAAAATGGCCAAAAGGCACATGAAAAGATGCTCAACTTCCCTGGCTATTAGGGAAATGCAAAACAAAACCACCATGAGCTATCATCTCACACCCACCAGAATGGTCATTATCAATAATACAGAAAACGACAAGTGCTGGAGAGGATGTGGAGAAAGAGGCACACTTATCCACTGTTGGTGGGAATGTCAAATGGTACAACCGCTGTGGAAGGCAGTTTGGCAGTTCCTCAGGAAGCTAACTATAGAAGTGCCACATGATCTGGCAATACCATTGTTAGGTTTCTACTCAGAGGACATGAGGCCAACAACACAAACGGAGATTTGCACACCAATGTTTATAGCAGCATTATTTACAATTGTGAAGAAATGGACACAGCCAAAAGTCCATCAACAGATGAGTGGCTGAACAAGCTGTGGTATAATACATTTGATGGAATATTATGCAGCTGTAAGACAGAATAAAGTTATGAAGTATGTAACAACATGGAAGGACCTTAAGGACATTATGCTGAGTGTGATTAGCCAGAAACAAAGGACAAATACTGTATGGTCTCACTGATATGAACTGACATTAGTGAATAAACTTGGAGAATTTCATGGGTAACAGAGGCCATCAGGAGATAGAAATAGGATAAGATATTGGGTAATTGGAGATGAAGGGATACAGATTGTGCAACAGGACTAATTGTAAAAACTCAGAAATGGATGGCACAATACTACCTAACTGTAATACAATTATGTTAAACACTGAATGAAGCTGAATGTGAGAATGATAGAGGGAGGAGGGCTGGGGGCACAGATAAAATCAGAAAGAAAGATAGATGATAAAGATTGAGATGATATCTAAGAATGCCTAGAGTGTATGATGATAGTGACTAAATGTACAAATTTAAAAAATGTTTTTGCATGAGGAATAACAAAGGAATGTCATTACTGCAGGGTGTGGAAAATAGATGGTAATTAATATCTTAAAATTTTAACTTATGTGTGAGACTAAAGCAAAAAATGTTTATTTGGTAAAAAATTTATATTTTGACTAGTGCATTTCCTAATATAACTTATGTAGACAGCTTAATTGAACACCATAAGCATGTGGAACCCTTGAGTAGGGCATGAGATTTTGTTGATTTGTCCAGAATGATGCCCCGATAAATCCCAGAGTGGTTTGAACAGTGAATAAAAAAGTATTTGCAAAGTCCCCTTTGGGGAATGGTGAGAAAGGGGGAAAATTCAACTTCCCCAAGTTGAATTCTTGATATTCTCACAAGCAGTGCAGAAAACCAAATCTATAGGCTGAGCCCCCAATCTTGGGGTTTGTTCATATGAAACTTAATGCCACAAAGGATAGGTCAAGCCTACTTAAAATTAGGCCTAAGAGTCACCCCCAAGAGAACCTTTTTTGTTGCTCAGATGTGGCCTCTCTCTCCAGCCAACTCAACAAGCAAATTCACTGCCCTCCCCCTCTCTATGTGGGATATGACTCCCAGGGGTGGGGACCTTCCTGGCAACGTGGGACAGAAATCCTAGAATGAGCTGTGCCTCAGCATCAAGGGATTGAGAAAACCCTTAGAATGAGCTGAGACTCAGCATCAAGGGATTGAGAAAATCTTCTTGACCAAAAGGGGGAAGAGCAAAGTGAGACAAAATCAAGTGTCAATGGCTGAAAGATTCCAAACAGAGTTGAGAGGTTATCCTGGAGGTTATTCTTACACATTAAATAGATATTACCTTGTTAGTCAAAATGTAATGGAGAGGCTGGAGGGAACTGCCTGAAAATGTAGATCTGTGTTCCAGTAGCCATGTTTTTCAAGGATGACTGAATAATGATATAGCTTTCACAATGTGACTGTGTGATTGTGAAAACCTTGTTTCTGATGCTCCTTTTATCTACCTTATCAACAGACAAATAAAACATATGGCATAAAAATAAATAATAGGGGGAACAAATGTTAAAATAAATTTAGATTGAGATGCTAGTGATCAATGAAAGGGAGGGGTAAGGGGTATGGTATGCATGAATTTTTTCTGTTGTCTTTTTATTTCTTTTCCTGAATTGATGCAAATGTTCTAAGAAATGATTATGATGATAAATATGCAACTATGTGATGATATTGTGAATTACCGATTATATATGTAGAATGGAATGATCATAAGTTGAGAACATTTGCGTTTGTTTGTTGTTATATATTTTTTAATTAAAAAATTAATAATAATTAAAAAAGAATACATCATAGGACTTCCAAGAAGATGGCTGAATAAGGTAACTCAAGTTCAGCGCTGCTCCCCAGAAAAGTTAGAGAAGGGACAGGAGGACAACGGAGACGTCAGTTGAAGAGTGCAACTGACCTGGGAGAGCTCTCTGCACCACATAGGGTGGCCTGGTTGCAGAGGCCAAGGAACTGAGAAGCAGAAAGCTGGAGGCTGATGCAGAGCCTCAGAGCCTACAGGAGTGCATGGACAGGAGCTGGGGACTAGAAGTAAGCCAGGCCAAATTCCTTGAATGTGCTATCCTCATCAGTGCAGCCCCATGACCACAACTCACCCCACACCCTACACACCTGAAACCCATCACCCACTCCCATTCCCCATGCTCCAAGCACCCCATCCAACCAGCCCCCAACATGCATACACGCCTCACCCCCCCACCCCAAGTGCAGCCCAACCCACCTCTCCTGCACCCCCCCAGCACGACCTCCCCCCTCCCTATTCCCCCTGCAGGCTGTCACCAGCGCATAAGGACTAAGAGCACTAACCTCCATACCCAGGCTACCACAACC
>PVIY010018931.1:0-46687 GCA_004026745.1 Myrmecophaga tridactyla
AGCATTCACTGTGTTGGAAACTATTAAATTCACTTCATCTAAAGTATTTAAAGAAAACATCACAACCCTATAAGAAAAGGCTAAGTTTAGCTATAATGAAAGGTAGTTTAAGTATTATAGAATTTTACAAATAAGAATAATGAGGTTCAGGAAAACTGCATAATTTAGTAAAGAATCCAAGATGGCATTTGAACCCTGATCTTTCTGACTCTAAAACACATGCTTTTAATTTCTATACCATGCCACTAGGTCACATCTAAATAAAAATTCCAAAAAGGACTAATTATAGAAGAGAGAAACCAGCCCATCAGGACTATCTGAGACATGCTAGGCTAATGCCAGCTGGAAAGAGTGGGAAATGCACACTCTTTGAAAAGCTGTTGTATTCATGTCCCATAGCAAGAGTGATCTCCTGATGTGTGCAGTTGGCATGACTTCCAAATGGTTGCAAATTCCCTTGCTGCACTGGTATTGCTCTGACAATGGCATGAAGAAGGTTGACTTCTCATAGCTGGAGCTCTCACCAGGGAAGGATGGAAGAAGATGCAAGCTTGTTGTTTTCCTTAGGTACAGGGATTTTTCACTTCAGTGAGCATAGAGGAAAATGAATGTGGTAGTTTAAAAAGAGGCCCAGTGGGCATATAGTCTGAACTACTCCTTCCTGCGACAAATGATGTATTTGAAATGCATTTTCCTCCAAGTGGGAACGTGACATATTTTAATGCATATTCCCTCTTCTTGACCTCCCAATGACTTTCCATCAAATGAGATAATATTTATGCATATGATTAATGCATACCTGCCATGATTTGCAACTGTGGGGAGTTTTTATTCATTTACCTATGATTCAATTCACTCTGTATCTATTAGGTTGAACCAAATGAAATCGCTGATACTCAAATGCTTTGGATTAAAAAATGGTAATTTCATAGCGTTCAAAATAATACTTATTGATTTCCATCTGAAAGTAACTGTGAGAGATTAAAAGTTGCATTAGATATAAACATAGATGATGTTAGCAAGAAGTTTATCAATTTCTCTCCATATATAAAAGATATATTTGTTGAGCATGGACTTGGAGTATACCATATTAAACAAAACGATTTCAAGCCTTGCATCTGTGGAAATTTGAATATTTTGGAGCCATCAAAATATAGTTAAACAACTGTAATATATCACCCTAAAGTGATATTGTACTTCAACAGAAAACAATATGTCTAGCTAAAGGAATTCAGAAGAGGCTTCATGGAGTAGGCAGTATCCAGCTGAGCCTCAAATATTGGATAAGATTTGGTGAGGAAAGGCATGCCAGTTGGAGGGAGTTATAAATATAGATGAGTGGGTGCTTGATTCTCGTGGGACACAGTTATGAGTTTTGAATATAAATAGTTTACAATTAGTCAGGGAGGCAAAAATTAATAATTAATTATAATTCAAGGGAGGAGAGTATATGTGTTGGCCTTAGGTATATGCATACATTTTTTTTTTCCTTATTCAAGAGAAGCAATTCATTGTGACTACGAAAATCAGAAGGACATCTCAATCAAGATTCCACCTGTCTGCTGAAAAAGAAGAACATAATTTACATGGGTGCATAATAGAGGGAAAGATTTCTAAGTTGAAGGAAAAACTGTAGGGAAGGCATGGCAGAAAATAAGTCCTTGGCATATTCAGGAAATAAAATCATGGTCTGATGAGCCTGGAGGGTACAGATGATAGAGATGAGGGCATTCACAAATGTTGGAAGAGGTTTGATGGCCATGTGTTGAAGTTTTTATTTTGTTCGGTGTTGCTTCACTGAAATTATTTGAAAAAGGTTACATTTCCTGAAAGCATTCACACACACACACACACACACACATACAACTAGAGGAAAATATATGGACAAATCATCTTTTCTTTATTAAAATGCAATGACATTTACAGAACACAGATTACCGATTGCCAGGGGCTGGGAGAAGGAAAGAATAAGGAGCAACCACCTAATGATTTTCTTTTGTGGTTCTGGGAAACATTTTGGAACTAGATAGAGATGGTGGCTGCACAATACTGTGGATGTTTAAAATGGTTAATTTTATGTTATGTGAATTCCACCTCAATAAAAATGAATTACAATGACATTCAGTATGATATAGTGGAAATAGAAGTGAACGTGGAGTCAGAAGATATGGGAAAATTGATTAATGCCTCTGAAGTTTAATTTCCTCACATCCCAAGAGAGAGGGCTAATTATTCCTGGCTTTATATAGTTTATAAGGCCATTGTCAAGAATATATGCAAGATAATGATGGACGATAATCTCAGAAAAATGTGAAAGCCTGACTGTAGGTGACATTTTAAAGGAGAGACTATGAGCAAGGATGAATGACATTGGAATGAATGCCTCTTAGTAATGAGCCAGTCACAAGTAGGTTCACAAAGTTTGGGTCTTGATCAAGGGCATATCATCTATAATAACAATGAACCTCTCCCTTATATCACACATATTCTTGTTCTCAAAATTTCCCAAATTGGAAGTAACCAAGGACAGAGCACTGAAGCAGTCATACTCTACTGGACTTCTCTTATTTGTTTTTGTGAACTTTGAGCAGATTCTCAGCCATTGCAGCATGTGGAGCAGGCACAAGGTGGAAACCTCTCAGAGCCAATGAACAAAGAAAGATGAGGAAAAGGGACCAACAAAACTTCAATGAAATTTATTGGAAAAACTCTTACCTAGGAAACTAGAGGATATAATTTGCAGACCAATTGTGACTTCAGTATTCTGTGCTTAAACTCTATCCTAGGATTATTTATTTTCACTATGTTTTAACAATTGCTATTGCAGAATCCTATTTCTTTATTCTCATATGGCAGAGTGAAAATTTGGGGCTCAAAGAAGTTAAGCATTTTGCCAAGGGATACAGATATTAAGTGACTGTACTAGGATTCAAGTCTATGTCAATCTGCCTCCAAAGTCCCTTGTCTTTTAACTCTACCATGCTATCTCTTATATTTAAAACAAATGGATGGCACAGGACTTCCCTATCTAAGATTTTAACCTACACATATAATCATAGAACAGTGCAAAGATGTGCAAACATGAGCATTATAGAATTACTTTCAATAAGAAGAAAAGCAATCAGAAAAGAGCATAAATGCATTTCAATAGGGACTAAGAAAGTAAAGCAAAGTATTTTATAAAATAAAATATTATGGGCCTTAAAATTAGTGATGTAAAGCCATATGTGCTGATATGCAAAGATATCTAGGATTCATAGTTAATTAGAAGTAAAATTAGAATAATGTAAAAAATGTGATTTTCTTTCACCAAAAATAATATTGTGCTATATTTGTTTATAAGCATACAAAATTTATGGACTGTTGCAAAGGAAATTTCTAATATTAGTTACCTCAAAGTGATGAAAACCAAGAGACTTTTACCTTTAACTGTGTTTCTGTTGTGTCATTGATTTCATTACATGCATTTATTACCTATGTTTTTTTTAAGATTAATGGTAAATTAAATAGTCAAATGGCCAATAAATATATGAAAAGATGATCAATATCATTAGCCATTAGAGAAATGCAAATCACAACCTCAATGAGATGACACTATATATCCCCAAGGATGGCTATTATTAAAAAAAAAAAAAGGAAAATAACAAATTCTGGAGAACATGCAGAGAAATTGAAAATCTAGTGCATTGTTGGTGAGAAGAATGTAAAATGCTGCAGCCACTTTGGAAAACATTATGGTGATTCCTCAAAAAATTAAATATAGCATTACTATATGAACCAGAAATTCCATTTCTAGTTATATATACAAAGTAAGTGAGCAGGGTGTCAAACAGATACTTGTACACCAATTATTTACAGGAGCCTAAAGGTAGAAACAACCAAAGTGTCCGTCAACAAATGAATGGATAAACAAAATGTGGTACACACACATAATGGAATATTATTTGGCCATAGGAAAGAATGATGTTCTGAGATATGTTGCAACATGTAAGAACCTTGAAAACATGCTCACTGAAATAAGCAAGACAATAAGGATAAATATTGTATGATGTTACTAAAAATCGCCAATCTGCAGTAGATCAGAGGTTACCAGGAGATAGGGGGCAAAGGGAGTATTTAGTGGATAAGGAGTGTAGACAAATAAAATTAATTTAAAAAGTAGATTAAATAAATGAAAAAAATGTAGTATCTATGTTTTCTCAAAGTTCTCATCTTCTAAGCCCTAAAACTAATTTGCCTTAACAACTCCAACAACACTGTTTCTCAATGAAGTTCTTCTGTGGCCAAAATTCAGGGCAATTGCACATATTTGAAAAAATGTATCTGCATGAGATGTTACTTTCAGAGTGACAGCTGGATGAGGGAGATTGGTCAAAGGCTGACCCAGCATATGGTCTTCCAGGTTTCTTCATTCTAGCACACATAGCATTCTCAGCAAGGTCAAGGGCAGGCAAGAAAGTGGTTCATTTAACTTTTGTGGTTGATATACACGAATGTGCTCTGCAAGTCAGCATCTTAGACATGTAGACTTATGCTCCAGCCCTTTGTTTGATGGGAAGAGGTTCTTTCGAGTAAGGTATTTGAGTATTTCAATGTGTGGTAGCAAATAGCTGATGGTACAGATTTTAGACCCAACCGGATTCTAATTGTTTAACCTCAAGTTGCAATGTTTGGAAATAGACATTGTAATAATAAATAGTATTTCTATGTCTGAGTTTTATTCTTACATACTCTAGGAAATTTAGTTTAACAATAACGTAATTTTCTAATTTTTTTATTTGTTTAGATGGAGTGTGGTATTGTATACCACTTTGTTTATGTCCAGACTCTGACCCCCAAAAGCTTATCATCATCTGAACACATTTTTCTTCTTGGCCAAGCTAAATGGCAATCCAGCTCCAAAACTGTATTTACATATAAGTTAATATTAGCTAAAGGATCAAAAGAAAGTCACAATATCTTGAAAAAATAAAATAATAGGCTCTTAGAGACACATAAGATAATTTTTCATCCTTTTCTTCCCCTTTTACTTATCTTTTATATGTATCTGAGTTCTTGAAAGTTGGAAATATATTTTAATTCCACACTAAAATGGTCATTTTGTCTATGAAGTAAGACATTCTAAATTTAAAAGTTTATCTTTGTTGTTCCTTTTTCCCCTAGCCTACTAGCATAATCTCTAAAACTCTATATAGGTTGCATGTCTCCCTTTGCTGCTACAGTTGTAATTATGACCAAAAAACCTGATTTCCAAATCTACAGTTCCAACCCTGATTTTCCACCATCTCTCCAGGGCCTTACCTCACTTTGCCACAGACTATCTTCTCTCAGGTATTCATAGAAACCTGAAACACACCATGTTCACAGGCAAACTCATTTCAGCTTACTACCTACCCCAGCCCAGTCCAGACTCTCCATTTCCATTTCTACAGCCCAATCATAGACACCTCTATTTATCTTGGCTCAGAGCTTTGGAGTCATTTATCAGCAGACATTCTCCATCATTTTTTATTTTCCTCCCATATCTGCCAATTATCTCTCTTCTTAAGTATTTATCCTTCCATGGTTGTTACCATTGTTTAAATTCTTATTTTCTGTAACCAGCATGTCCAAAGCATTCTTCATCATTCGCTCCACTGACTGTCTTGCCTAGAAGTTCTACATTGTGTTCTATCTACAATGGTGCGTCAAAAGTCCTCATTCTTCTGCTTTTCCTACACTAGCTCATCAGCTTTAATTTTCTTCGCTCCCTTCTAAACTTACTAGCTCCAGTAACTTCAAATTCTTTAGGTATCATAATTGTTCTAAAGCCTCTGGACCTTCATACCAGTGATTCTCACTATATGACTAGTCTACTTCATTGATTCTGGCTTTTTTTTACCTTATTGTATTATTTTTACTTTTTCCACCCCATGCCTATTCATTATTTTAACTATCACCATATCTTTAGGTGAGCTTATGTAAACTTAAGAATTCATTGTGCACATGTGTTGATATGTAATCCAATCAAATGTGCAGCCCTTCTGTTTTGCATATCTGGTACAGCTGCCCCCTCAAATCTAAACTCCTTTGGAAATGAGACTTCTATTCTTCTATCTCTTAATGTCCTCCATTGCAGTAGTTTTGCCCAGCCCTTCGCCCAAGGCGTGAATTGTGACCAGAGTGATTACTATATAGAATGAACACAGTTTGTATAAAATAGATCCCTAAAGCCTGGGATACCAAAGCACCCTTATTCCCAGTTTCATGACTATTTGAAGGAAAAAATCATTCTGGGAACCTAAGCATTCCCATCCTTTGATCTTATTAAATTTTAAATCATAATAGATTGGTATGTTATTATTTTATGAACATAGGATCTGAAGAACACATCTTTCTGTGTACTGTCATTTCTCTTTGGCAAGTGAGTCCCATTTGGACTTTCTACCTTCCTCCCAAATGAAGGCAGAAATTTTGTTTCTTAAAGTTCTACACGTGTAATTAGTTCCTTCAAAATATTTTTCCTGTAATTTATATACTATATATTGAAATTGGTCTTTCATAACCCAAGAATAGAGTATTACCTCTCTTTCAAAAATTAAGAACATATTATAAATATTTCTCAAAATAAACATTCTTGCTTTATAAGAGGACAGATGGATGGCTTTTATAAAACTGCCCATGTCAAAATTTCTACCTGAACCAAAACAACCCTGCTGAGGCTTTATGCATAAGTACTATTTCCACTCTTTCTACCTTTTTGATGATATGATACAGGCACTGGTATGGAGATGTAGACTCCATGCCTAACAGTTTCTGTCTGTATTTGCATGGTCTGGTACAATGCTCTTTTACATATTTCTGGAGTATATTTTTGCTTTGTAAGATCACAAGTAGTAGAGTGCTACCAACTGAGGAAGACAGGTATAAAATCACATATGAAGAAGTACAGTCTGAAATGAGATGGGAAGGGTTGTGGTTAGAGGTATTCTCTGTATTAAAAAGTATGAATGAGATTTAATCAAGGATTGAGGAAGTATGAGGAAGAAAATTAATTTGAAGCACTCTGTAGATTTTTCTTGTGCTACCTATCCAGTACTTGTCTAGGCTAGATCCCAAACCTCATCTATTAATACAGGAGTCTCTTTTCACTGTGAAACTCTACCATAATTACAGACTTTTGATCAAGATATGGATTTTCTATAGCTCTTTCATTCCTCAATTATGTGAGCATGGGTTCTTCCAAGGTCTTTATAGAGACCACTAGGGTGTTCTAATGTCATCACTGATAGGAACAGGTATCACAAATTTGTTCAACATTCTCCAAGGGTCCTTGGAAATGGATACTTATATAGCTTGTAGTACAGAAGCCTATTTATTTGGAATGTCCCTGTTCAAACAGGGTGAGAGAGCTTCTGTCTTTTCCTCTCCATTTTGTCCGAGGGAATATTATTTCTTATAGGCAAAACCGCTCATAGAATTGTGAGCCCTATGATGGAAAATCAGAGGTATGATGGCCATATAGCTCTCTGGACAGATGACATGTGCCTAAATATCCCTTTATTCCCTCATCCCTGTTGGCCACTTTCTCTGCAGGCTTTTTAAAGAATCTCTCTGATTCCTTATTCAAATGGGTCTTTGGTCTTTATGTGTGTTGAACATATTTCCATGTCTGGGCTACCTTCATTCGCATATTGGAGAATAAGTAGAACTTTGCAATTTGTTGCTCAATGCTTGATTCTTGTAGTTACATCAGTTCAAACACCAAGAAACATTTAGAGTTTTATTGCTGCTTGATGGAGTCAGAAAATAAATGCTTTTTTTTTTAAGTTAAATGCCAAATATGTTAAAAGGCCATTTAGCAACTGTGCTGTTTTGAAGCTATTATGTACCCCCAAAAAGCCATGTTTTAATCCTGATCCAATCTTGTGGGGGCAGCCATTTCTTTTAATCCTATTTTAATAATGTAGGATGGAAACTTTTTATCAGATTATCTCTACAGAGATGTTGTATGCCCAATTGTTGGTATGGCCTTTTGATTAAATGGAGATGTGACTCCACCTTGATTAGTTTATAGGAGTCTTTTAAAAGAGGAAACATTTTGGAAAGCACTCAGAAGAGAGCTGATACAGATGCAGATGCTTGGAGAACAGATGCTTCAGAGCTGACAGAGACACGGAGGGCCAATAGAGAGATGCCTAGATATGGGCAGAGCCTAGCAGACATCACCACGTGCATTGCCACGAGAAGTTAAGCAGACCAGAAGCCATGGTTGTGTCCTGGAGGAGTTAAGTGAGGGCCCACTGATGCTTAGAGGGAAAACCACTGGCATCAGAAGCTGGAAGCAATGGAACCAAGAATATGGACCAGCAGATGCCAGCCACATGCCTTCTCAGCTGACAGAAGTGTTCTGGATAGTATCAGCCTTTCTTAAGTGCAGGTAGCCTCTTGTTGGTGCCTTAATTTGGACATTTTCCAGCTTTATAACTGGAAACTTGTAACTTATGAAATTCCCTTTATAAAAACCATTCCATTTCTGTTGTATTGTATTCCAGCAGCTCAACAAACTAGTACATCGATCAAGAGTAAAGAAGCCAGACCCTTTCTACCAGAGAGGACAAGACTCATTAGAGATAAATACTCTAGGTTAAATCTTCATATTCTGTTTTAATATTATAATAAAACATCAACAAAGGACTGAACAGTTGCTCATCCAAGAGACCTTAATGAATTTGATTAATTCTCTGTTCCAGAAAGAATAGAGGGAATCTAGCATGACAAGAACATATCTCTTCATCCAGCTGCCTTACGTTCCCTCTACAACTCCCACATCTGGAGCTCAGGGCATTCACAGATGAACTTCCTGAAATTCAGGTGTTTTTCATATACAAAGGATGAATTGCCTGACTATTCACTTTCTAATAAATCTTTCAAATGGAACTTATCCCCTTTGAACCTGTTTGCACTAAGACTATTTCTTGTCCTTGGCTTTCTTATAGTAATTAAAAACCTCATGGAAATCAGAGTAAAGTTACATCTAGAGTGGATGATGAGTTGTGTGTAGGGAATCATCCATTTCCAGCAGCCCTATCCCTTGTTCAATACTTTCCCTTATTTATCAAAAACAACATTTTTTTGGACTCTCTAGAAAAATAGTTGGGAGAAATAAACTGATATGATGGAAAAATTTCATAATTTCTTTTAATATGAAAGATCCAGGCAATGTACTTACTCTGGAAGAATGTTGGAAAATCATAAGAGTTTATTATCAAAATCACATGATGCTCTTATAGAGCAAGTGATTTTGCTTTATGGTTCAAAAGTAGCCATGTATACTTTATTCTCATATACCAAGACATTCATGCTTTTGGAAACATGGAGGGGTGGTATTTAAATCATACTTATATGGAACAAGGAAAATGTAAAGGCTCATAATTTTTCATCAAATTGGCCTTGAGTGACAAAATGAAGCTAATATTGTGGTAAATTTCCAAGCAAATCAAAACATCTGATTAAGAAACTCAGGTGCTTGACTTCCTGTGATCCCAAGGACTATCAATAGAAGGCTTGTGGCAGTCTTATTAGATTCATTGGAGCTATAATTAACCATTGGAGAGAAACAAAAATTTTTAAATGTCCATTATGATTAATTTTTACAGGCTGTCTAGGAAACCCTACAAGATGCATTAGAATTCCACTTTTTTATTATTAACAGATCACAAACACTAATACATTTTCCCAACAGGGACTATTTAAATGGAAAACTTTGTTTCAAGGGGCATGAATTTATAGAATTGAGGCCCTGGAAGATGTGTTTTGCAGAAATTTTACGACAATAGGTTTTCCTAAGGAGATGGTCTTTACTTCTAACTGAAGTGGTCATAAGGGAAAATTCTTTTGTGCTTTCCTTGGCTAAGATAACATGAGCAAAGTGAGCACATGAACTGCTCACTGAGGTAAGAGAGAATCATGCAGCCTGCAGACAGCAGGAAGGAATTAGTGCCTTAGTTAAGTGTTGAGAGGACAGTTTCCAAGGTGTTTATATGTGGATCACTGCCAACAAACAAAATTGACAAAGAAATTTCAGTTTGCATAAGTGGAATTGTAGTTAACATATAAATTATCTGTATATTTGAGTGACCATAGGTAGCATGGTATTAATATCTATGTAGAATTATAAGAACATAAAATCATTTGCAAGAATCCCAATTTGCACATAATGGCTTCAAATGAGAAACTATTGTGCAATAACAATCATTACAATAAATTTGCCCAGGCCTCTAACCTTCTTTAATCCATTTCTAGAGTATTCTTTCCAGGTAAAAATCTCATTTTGTCACTCCACAGCATGGACTACTTCAATGACAGTTTCCCCCACTACATACCCCACCTTTGCTTCCTGGTTTAAGCTCATTGTCATGGGGTTACAGCCATTGTCATCTAGCTGCTCATTATGGATATGATTGGCCTTTAATCCCTTCCATCTTGCTCCAATCTTATAAGCTACTTAAAATTTCAGGACCTCACCACATGCTTTCCAATTGTCCTAACCTTGTTCTTCTCTGTCCCAAAACAAAACAAGCAAAGAAACAAAAATCCTGTTCCACCTTTAAAACTTCAGACACTTGCAACTCTTACGTGAATCTTTCCTGGCCGAAGTCTCATATCACTGTCTTCAGGTTAGTGCTTCCCATATGTGTATTCATATAGCATCTTCTATGTGACTCTATTATCATGCCCATCAGGTTATATTATAACTTGACGGACCCAGGTTGTGTGTCCCCAATACCTAGAGAATGTCAGACTCATTCTCATTCATTTTAGAGGCTATCTGACTCAATAAATATTTGAATGAAAGATTTGTAAACTTAGGTCTAAGCTAAGCTTTATCATTGGCTGACTGCATGATCTTTTGCAAGTTCTCTGACATCTTTACTAAATTTCCTCATTTGTAAAATGAGAGTAGGATTACCTGTCTCCCTAGGTTGTGAGGAAGAAATAAGATAACCTATATGAAGATGTACTAATTTGCATGTTTGAAGCTGATAAATAGAAATACCAGTTCTATTTCCTCTATGGAAAGAGTTCTGTGCACACTTGTGGCTGCTTTAAATTGCCCTGCCTTCACTACATGCATACCTTCTTTGGACTCCCTGAGTAAATAAAGGTAAGGAGACAGTGTAATCACTTAGAAAAACTCTGCCTCGACCTCATACTCAGCTGTTCAAATCCCTGCAGTAGGCTTTTTAAAAGCATAAGTTTAAAATATGTGTTTCTAATCAAAATATAATTGTAATTTGCCAAATTGACTTCTGAATCAAGATGGCAGATTGAGCATGTGCTTTTACTTCCTTTCCATTTACACTTGCAGTCTGGCAGCACAACATGGAATAAATCTACAATAGTGATGAGTATCAGAGTGGTTGCCATTAACAGCCCAGAGATTTTGAAGAAGTCTGTAAGTGGGAAAATAGATGGGATCACAATGATGCCTAAACCAAAACAGAGGAAATAGCCACCACAGACATGCAATGGAGAGGGCTGAAGGGGTGGTAGGAAGACTTCGTTTTAGTACATTTGCAGAGAAGCTTTCGGCTTAGCATTAGCAGGATCAGGATGAAGAGTAGGAAAGTGCTGAATACTTAAGAACAAAATTAATCAGATCCCTTCCTTCCTTCATTTTCCCCAATTCTCCTCTTCTCACCCCCATGCAGTGACATCAGCCCCATGCAGTGATGGACCATAATCTCCATAACACCAATTGGAGTTTTTCTGTAACAAGGGATTTACCACTGAGGGAAAATATGTTAATTTAGCTAAAGAAATTGAGATCTTTAGGGGTAGGGTACTGGCTCTTTAGTGTTCCAGTTGGCAATGGAGAAAAAAACCCTACAAAAACTGAGAAAATTCCAGACTTCCATGACAGGCATGGAGGGAAATACTCTCAGGCTCTTTGACTCCAAGTTAAGGCCTCCAAATTTCATCATGGGATCAGAGGCCTGCTCCACTGACAGCAATAGCAGTCCCATGTTTCTGTATAAGGATTGCAGAGAGAAAGACATCCCAGATCAATGGACAAATCAATAAGTGTGTCTCAGAGCTGTTTTTGCATAATAACTACCATAGTTTTGACTTAGATTGCTTGCTTATTTCTGGTGGTTTTGTGGAGATGCTAATGGAGATTTGGATATTAGCTACATGTCCTGAAGTTATGTCCCCACAGTAAACATGCTTCAACCTTGACTTCTATATTTATTTGGGATGGCTGAGAAGAACCTAATGAGATTATGGAATAGAGGAAATAAAATAGTCCCTAAAGTCTCTTGATCCCTACAGCTCACAGTAATGCTGCAAGTCAACAGAACTTCACTCCACTTTCGCATGGTTTGTAGTCAGTTCTTCCATTCAGGACGAAAGGGTAACTACCAGAAAAGCAGACAAAAACCATCTCAGTGGCATATAATAAGCTTTTATATCTTATACATCTGTGCATTTGCTAGGATGCCTCTGTTTCAAGTTCAGTATCTATGTCAGCTGTGTCGTCTCTGGTCCTCAGGTCTCATTAGGGGGCTCAAGGACAGTGGCCCATCCCAAGGTATCTTCTCAGGATGATAGCAGAATCACAAGAGGGCAAGTCTAACTGTACACACATATTTCAACCATCTGCTCAAGTCATGTCCATTAATACCCATTTAGTCAAAGAAAATCTCACGGCCAAACCCACAGCCAAGGGTAGGGACATCATGAGGCCACGGCAAGAGTGCAAATGTATAAAGCAATTCAATAGGAATGAAAAATTGGGGCCAATAATTAATTTTACCACTGAGAAAGAAATCAACACTTACAACGATCAATGAACATTTGTGAAAGAATTGATAAGAAAGAAAGGATTCTAATATCTGCTGATAACTTAGTAGAGAGTCATGGATTCCATAAGAATACAAAATAATCTGATCTCCAATGGGAGTTCTTCTCTTCTCAATTCATGTTCTTTTCACCAGTGTCCACTATTGTTTTGCTCTATGCAAGACCATGTGCAATGTGCCTGTAGTGCATGATGAAGGAACTTTTACAACGATCGAAGGGAAATTTGCATTGTCGTGGAGACACCTGACAATTTTGAATAGAACTTAATAAATCATTTGAGATAAAATGACAAATATGAAGCTACTTTCTTAGGAAGACTTGAAATTTTACTGTCCTTATATTTTTTGAGAAACCGATGTCTTTCCCCATCCCACCATATGCTACTGGATAATCATAGTGTATAGTCCTGGGGCTTCCTGTGAAGCACTTGCTTTTCATCTCAAATGAAGATTGTTTAATGGTATTTTGCATCCAGTGTGCAAGTTCATTGTTAAAAATTGTACAGTGACAAGAAAACGTATTTTTAAATTACATAATATTAAAAAGAGGAAAACAGTGATTATGGATTTTTTTAGTAAACTATAACCAAGAGGTCCTGTTTTAGAGACAGTAATGAGAGCTTTAATAATACCTTTTAATGATATAAATTCACTTTATTCATTCAATAAATAATTTGTTAAATAATTTGTAGTAGTTGGATTCTAATGAAAAGACTTTACAAGCTATGAGTCTAGAAGTTTAAAAGGCAAAGGGCATGCTGTAACTACACAAAGATGATGGGGCTCAAATTCATACCTAGTTGTTGTTATTGCTCATAACTCTTGCCTGACATTAGCAAAATTCAGCCTGTGAATCATAGGTTTGTATTCACTCTTGGGCCTCAAGTCTTATCTTATCTAGACAGAAATGTGTTAATTAGCATAACAACATAGACTGCATAGCCCTGCGATAATTATAAATTTGTAGCTGATTTCACTAAATTCCAAGCCTCCAAGTATATTATCATTGTATTTAATAGACAGACCCTTATAATTTTGAAACTTGGCAGGTATTTTTAAAATGTTCCTTTTCTGTAAGCCAAGGTAAACCTCATTTTATTTTTATCTCAAATAATCACATTCCCTTCATCCTTCCCTTCCTCCCTGCTTCCCTCAATTCCTTCCTCCTTTACTTGCTTACTCCTTCCCCTCTCCCTTCTTTCTTTCTAAGTTATTGAATACTAAAATAGTATAATCCTTAAAAATCATATGCTCTTCATTTCCTCTGGAGCCTGCATCTTGGTACTTTTTAGACTGTCCAAGGGAATTTAGTTATGGAATAGTCACAGCAACTATCATAGGCAATACACTTTAGCATGTCCTATTGTACATAGAACCTTTCAAATTAAATTACTTAATTTAAAATCCATGCTTATATTTCTGTAACAAAATAATCTCCAAGCAATCATGCATGGAAGGGAGATGCAAAATAGAGACAATTGTGAGACATTAATGAATTATATGAAAAACACTTAAAATGGTGCTGAAAACTTACTATGATTCTTGATTAATTACAGCAAAAAAAATATCTGTTACTTTATCACTCCTTCATATTAACTATTTAAATTTTGTTTCCCTAAGCTCTTTCACAATCTATCATCAGAAGTAAGCACCATAGCAATCCAATAAGACAGACTAGAATTTTATTAGAGAAGGCAGTTTCTTTGGTCCTTTGACCCAACTGAAAACAGGTTTCAGCTCTTCAACTTTCTCTAGGATAAACCTGGGCAGTTCTTTGGTTACCAATTCCCAGATGCTCAGAGGTCTAGATGAGATTTAAAAGTGAAGCTTCATTATTTCTAAGTTTTCAATGATACAAGAAGGCAGACATTTGTATGAGTTTGGTAGAAAGTGAAAAGAATTAAATGTGAAGGGAAAATAATGCATGGAATTATGCTTTAATGAGTAGAGTTATGCTTAGATTTATCTTTAACCAATTAAGATCCCGATAAACCTTTCTTCCTTGAACCAAAAGGTAATGTGAAATAAGTCCTCTGAAATAGTAGGTACATGAATGCTGGAAAATAGTGGAATCTGTCGAACGGAGGTTGCACTTTAAAATAATATCTTACGTGTAAGACCCTTCTAAGATACTATTCTAAAGAGTATAATCTTACTTTGTTTAAAATAATTCTGGGACTCATCTTTGACAATCGTCTTTAGAGCTGATTTTCAAGACATTCAAAAACATATATTATTACCCTAAAATTATAACCATTGTCTAAGTTGTAATAAATTTTCCCAACTTGAACACTTACTTACCATATTCATTATTGTTACTTTGTTTGGGTAATTCTCCAAACTCAAGTCTTCTACCAATATGGATTAATAACATCAATGATGCATTTAGACTTTTCTCACACCGAATTCCAAAAATGTTGTATCCCAGTGTACAATAATTTGAGAGAAAACTTAACTACCAAAGGAAACCATATTAAATAAATAAAAATTTAAAAAATGGAAAAGCAATGGTCATTTGGACAAGTAATCTCTTGTTAGATAATTGAACACCTTGAAAACACATATATTCTATGTAGATCACCAAGTCTTACAACTTTTTTTCCCATAATAGAGCATTCTGTACAGTTGTTTAATCTTTCATGCCATTTAAGCAAAGATCATTTTTAATAGCAGTAGTTCTAAGAAGTGATGATGAATCAACACCCCTGTTTATAATTGATCTATAATATGTTATTCAAAGATAATGGACTTTATTGTAACAAAATTGCTATGTTTGTATTCTTAAAAAATTTCCTGGCAAAGGAAAATGTTGGTCAGAATCAGCTAATTGAAGGTATGCACATGAAGTAGCGGCTAAAATTAACAATACTGAAATCCTATTTGTTATTTTGAACTGTAATTAGTGAATAGGAATCATATACCAAAGATTTATAAAAGACACAAAAATTCTATTAATAATTTTTGTCACAGACCACAATTAGCAAAGGCTTAAAATAAGCTGGTATAATCCATTTAATTATATTCTGAACCTCAGCCTTCTTTAATTGATGCTTGTAACAATTATTAATTCCATTAGAACGCCATAGAGGAGGGCATAAAGTCTGAGACTGCCAATGCCAAATTTAGATTCAACTGTATATTTTAGTTTTATTCAAGTCCTTTTGTCTCTCCTAATAAAGATGTCATGGTAATATATACAATTTTTCTCTGGTCCACACCTCACCAATATAAGAATAGGAGGTAATGTTTTATTCACTTTGGTCTATCCCAAAGTGAGGGCAGCCATAACAGAGCTTGAAGCAGAAGTCCAGAATAAATGTAACAACATACAATAAAAACCATGTCAAGGAATGATAGTGATTATTCCCAGTGATTTAATCTTAAAACAGGGGACCTGACAAACTGTTATCGTAGTGTGGCTAAAAGGTGTCTGAAAGCATATATGTCAAAAAGATAATTAAGGGAAATGAAAATTGTTATTAATGACACAAATTGAAATGATGACAGGGAGAAAAGATGGTTGGAGACTGCTGTTTGGAAGCAAAATCAGTAATGCCCACTTTATGGAAGACCAAAAACTGGCTAGGCATGCAAGCTTTGAGTTGGAAATTAAATGAAAGTAATGGATTGTAAATCAATAATGCAATGAAGGGGGCAGAAAGCTAATGGTTCCTTTGTTTCATATTATAAATAGCATTTTTGTATTGCACTGTAAACCTTAAGTGATAGCTTTTTTAATTACAGACTAGAAAGCCTACCATTTCATTTTCCTGACTACAACAATTTCTACTTTATGAAGCCTTGGCTTTGTTTACTTCACATTTAGGTCCTGATGAGATGTGAACTAAGGAATATAACTGTTTTAGCACAGGGAAACCCAATTTCTCAAGACAAGATTGTTCACTTTTGATAAGATGATTAGGGGTCTAATTGTCTGGGAGGGAAAGACATAAGGGGCAGAATTAATAAATGGGAATAATGGTGAGAGAGTAAAAGACCAACATATTTTAAGATGTTTACTACACTGAAGACCCAGATCCTTTGGTCATTATCTTTTGTGTTTCTTGAAATAGGAAATATGCCAAGTCTTAAAACATGTTTTTATTCTAAAGGCAAGAGCCTATTATTTTGAAAGCTTCCAGAAAATTCTGGAAAAGGCCAAAAGCCAGCTGAAACTAAATTAGAAAGCGTATAATTCCCTACTCTAGTGAGCCGTCCCAAAGTGAAGTGCTGGGGTATTTAGTCCCTCCTTCAGGATGGTCAATTGGTCGATATTATGTTGTGTGTATTTTTTGTGTTGTAATACATGTTTCATGTTACATTCTCTCTGCATCTTTCACTGTCTCCTTTTACAATCCTTTCTTCCTTTCTACTCCCAGACCCTTGACTACCATGAAATTTTACTAGCAATCTGCATGTTCATTAGCCTTCCTTTATTAAAAAAAAAAAGTCTCTAATGTATTTTCAAATTGTTAGTGCTCTGTTTTTATCAGTGTTCCTTTACTCTATTACATGTTATAAGGCCTGTATTTGAGGGTCAATTTCAAAGAACAGTCTCTAAATGCCATTTGCTATAATGGTGTTTTGGAGCAGTGCTTTAACGATGATCCTTTGTATCTATTTTATGTATTTAAAATAGGTCAAACAGAAACATTTGTCCTTCTATATGCCATTCATCATTAATACAGCTCTATTATTTTCCTTGGTGTCTTCTCCTTTTCATATTGTAAAGCCCTCATCCTCTGAAACTTTCCTGATAGGAAATTGTTTTACAGTAATCGCATCTCACCCTCTCAAGGCCTTTTCTATTTGTGCTTTGTCATCTTAGCAATTAGATGAGAAAATGGAAAGTGTTGTGTAAAATGCCGCTCTGTATTTCTGAACTGTTTTTCATTCCTATGTATGTAGAGTCCACAAAGAAGTCTGCAGCACTGCAAATTGCATTTAAAACATTGACATTTCTAAGATGATAATGAGAAAGGCATATAGTATTAGCAGTTATGTAAGTAAATATCACACCTCTTATGAAAGAATACTCAGAGTACTTTTATCTAATCAATATGCATCTTTTGGATGTTTTCAAAGTCAGCAAATTAGAACTGGAAGTAGACCTAGGGAAGCAATCTTTTCCAAGCTTTAATTTAAAGGTGAGGAAAATGAGCCACTCTGCTAAAAAGAACAGTGTTGGAATGCCCAGTGTTAGATCTGCATGATTTCCAGGGAATATCGATGCCCATGGCATTGTCAATATGGATTGGTATAACAATGTATAATTTAGATGGACACTTTTCTCTATTTAGTATTCCATAAACAATTAAGACCATTATATTTCTAAGATGGCAAGTGGAATGAGGGAGTGGAAAGCAAGATCATCTTTTGCTTCTAAACTGTAAATTGGCCATCTTATCACCTTGAGTGACTTCTGATTAACACACTACATTTGATCACAACATTCTATTTGATTGACCTTTCTTAGATTAACTTTGGAAGTCTTCAATTTTAAGAACTTGAAGCTTTGGAAATCATTGAGTAATAAAGAAGATAATCATAAATATGTGTAACATCTGCAATTTATACAGAATTTTCATAAACATAATATGATTTGATTTTCATCATAACCTTACAAGAGGTGAGTACAAATTATGACCAATTATTTCATTTTTGAGAGCAAGAGAGAAGCTTAGAAATGTTTTAGTGACTCACAGAATATAACAATGTTTTAATACAGCTAAGACACATCTACAACCTACATATCTTGTCTCCTCTGCCAGGGTTTTCCTTGTACCCTGAAGTTTCCTTTGGAACTTCTGTAGATGCAAGTTTGATGAAACAGTTTCTGTATTAAGCAATTCCAAGTTTATATTCAGTTGAAAATATCAATCTCCATATGGGACTCAAAAGGGGACATTTTATGCTTGAATGATCCCTAGGTGATTACCATTTCAGACACCACTTACTCTAGCCAACAGCCATCTGTAGTAGCTACTCTTCAATGAAGCACTTCACTACCACCATAACTTTAACATTGTCTCTGAAAAGATATTTTTTGACATTTTTATAAACTAACTTACTATGCCAGGAATCAGCATACCTTAATCAGTGAGTGTTTCAATGATTTTGACTAGAGAATAGATTCAGCCTTAATTCTAAGGAACTTCTAGCTTTTAGGTCTCTTACTTTTTATAATCATTCTTTCCATAACTTTTTTAACATTACCAATAGAAGTAGAAATCTTTTAATTCTTTTGTATTTTAACTATAAACCTATTTAAACGTCACAAACTTGAAAGACTGTGAGGACTGGGTAATCTGAGCTGAGCAAATGTAAGAAAATTTGTGTTTACATTCTTTTATGAAAAGTTTTTTCTGCTTTATTTACTCAGCCTTCATACTTAGGAAGACTTACTAAGAAACGTTGAGTTTCCTCCTATTATTAGAACAACAAATGTCCTACCCACCTTCAGGTCTTTTACATTGTGGGGTGGTTTGGGATTGCGTGTACCCCAGAAAAGCATGTTCTTAAAGCTGATCTATTTCTGTAGGTGTAAAGCTATTGTAAGTAAGTTTTCATGAGGTTACAGCCATGGAAGCAAAAGGCTGAAAGGAAGAAAACCCAGAAGACAAGGGAGAAAATAGCAGACACCACCATGTGCTTTGCCATGTGACAGAGGAGTGAGTCCATGATCCGCAGCAGTTGTCTTCAGGAAGAAAGCATTGTCTTGATTTGAACATTTTCACAGCCTCAAAATTATAAGCTTGTAAGCTTATAAATGCCCATTATTAAAAGTCAACTCATTTCATGGCATATTGCTTTCAGTAGCCTAGCAAACCAGAACATTCTCCCCATATGTTTGACTCAACTAATACATTTTCATCATTCTGGTCCCGTCTTAATGTAGGCTCCTCAGAGAGGCCTTCGCTGACCTATCTACTCGAGTGTCCTCCTGTACCCTTCTCTTTCCCCTTTTCTTTCTGTCCCAAGTGTTTTGTCACCTGACCTTGCTCATTTTCTTCAGAATATTTCCTACCACCTAGAATTATTCTATTTACTTGATTAGGGTGTAGAGGTTGCAGCATAGAATCTGGAGCCAAACTGCCTGCATTCAAATACCGATACCACCATATGTGTGAACAGGGGCAAGTCCATTAACCATTTTGTGTTTCAGTTTCCTTGTTTGGTATATGGGGTTGAAAATAGCACTGATGTCCTAAGACTGCTTTGAGGAGTAATTAAGTTAATATTTGTAAAGTAAATGGGTCAGTGCCTGTCATTTGGCAAATGAGGTGATTAAGTGTCCAATAGAAAGGAAAAGGGCCTACATCCTGATAAAACTGTAGGTCTCATGTGGGCAGAGACTCGACTATGTCTCTTGATTACCTTCCATTCCCACCACCTAGAAACATTCCTGCAGCCCATTAAGCACCTGATAGATATGTTTTTAAATGAATGAACAATATTTTTTTAAATGTGATTATATTAAATTAGCTTTTGTAATCTGTTTTGATTTCAGTTTTCTTTAATATATCATAGCCCTCTCTTCATGAAAATAAATAGAGATATATAAACAGAAACAAGCAAACTATAGCCTGCAAACCAAACTATGGACTGCCAACTGTTTTGGAATTAAAGTTTTGTTGGAACATAGCCATGCCCACCCATTTGCGCATTGTTTGTGGCTACTCTCATATGTCAAGGTTAGAGTTGAATAGTTCAGAGAGGGAAAGTGAAAAATATTTACTGTGTGATGTTTTACATAATAAAAGTTGGCCAACCCCTGATCTACACCAGAAGTTTAAGGGCTTCATGGGATTAGATTTTATGGAAATGCAATAGTGTATGGAAATATTTAAGCAGCATAGAATGGCATAGATTTACATTAGACATAGGTTGTTTACATTTTTTTTACTCTGAAAACATTGTTGAGATTAATACAAGAACAAAAATTATTTATCTGCTATTATGGAATGGATCACATCCTTGTAAAGTCTTAACCCAGCCCTGTAGAAGTAGACCCATTTATAAGTAGGATCTTCAAAGATCATTCTAAGATAAGGTCAAACTGAATCTGAATGAGTTTTAATCTAACCTAAGTGGAGACCATATAAATAGAGGAAATTGGGCATAGTAGTAGTAGCAGGAGAGAAGAGACAGATGACCATGTGATGGACACAGACTTTGAGTTATGGATTTATGGCAAGTTGCCACCAGAATGCTACAGACTCCAGAGAAAACAAGGCCTGCCAAAATCTAAGTTTTGGACTTCTAGCTTCCAAAACTATAAGACAAAAAATTCCTATTGTGTAAACCAACCCATCTGTGGTATTTGTTATAGCAGCCCTGGCAAACTAAGACACACTGTTGCAACATTATTTCCTCAGACTAAATTCCATGGAGTTGATGGGAGAAAAAGGATATAGGCTCTTTTAAAGCTATTGGCACATAACATCAAATTGCTTTCAAAATAGATCGTTTTTGTTTATACTCCCACTAATCCTTTTTCTGTTTACAAATTTCCACACCATAAGTGATATCAATACTTTTAAAAATATTTTCCAATATAGAATGAAGATGAAATAATTTTATACTTTAGCATCCATTCTGCTCATTTGTGTCAACAGATTCCTGTGTATGGCTTTGATGATTCTTTATAGGCTAAGGATCATAGGGTATTTGAACTTTTTTCCAACAACTTTAATTTTTGTACAGTCAAATCCATTTTAGAATTTTTAATGGCATTATTAAAAAATATTTTCTCATTCCAAGATCATATAAATATTTTAGCAAGTGCAAAGTGGCTCCAAATTTATTTTTTCCAATTGGTTAGCCAATTTTTCCAATGACTCTTTATAAATGATCCAAAATGCTCCCATCTACATAGTATACTAAGTGTTTACACATATAGTGTGTGTATATGTACATGTGTGTATTTGTCTGTATATATATATATATATATATATATATATATACACACACATACACATGAACATACATTGGAATTTATTGGGATTTTCTTTCCATCTTTTTGATATGCTTTATTGGCCATTTTTGCAATGTAACTCTGAATCATTGATCAAGTTAATCAAATATCTGTTTCCAATTATCAATTATCTTATGATTCCTGAGTAAAATGGTAGCAATGATTTTCCTTATAATCTTCACTAACATCCTCTTTTATATTCCACAGAAAGGTTGTATAACTTATTAATGTGGATTTTGCAAATTTATTTATATATATATAACAAGGCATATTTTGTTTTTGATATTTTGAATTAGTTTTTTTCTTTCATTGCTCTTTTCTATTGTACAGTTTGATACATTTTGTTAGATTAGCTCTCCACGTGCTGTAGTTTGCTGAGCTCATTCTAGGAGTAGAAGAACAGATGGGATGGACTTAAATATAAGCAGTACTGACTGGCTCTCACCTTTTATAGAGAGGCACTTGGAAGAAATCCAACACAAATTCACATCTAAGCACAAACAATATATATATACACACATCATTAAATACTATATATTTAATAACACCCAGAATTTTCAGATGGTGATAATTTTATGAGTGGAATATTTTTCCTTGTTTTTGAGCCAAAGCCCTTTTGCTCTGTTAATACACAACCTTTGAAGATTAAGTAATATTTACCTGGGATTTAAATCTCTACAGAATGTGCTCATCATATCTTTTTCCTAACACAGTGTTTATTAGAAGAATAGGACTGAACTTTAACAGAGATCACACAATAAAAGAAGCAAGGGGGTAAAAAAGCACAAAGCAAAACAGAGAGGCTGTACTAGACCCCTCAACCCCCCAAAAAAGTTCATTCTATATTTTAGGCTGCAGGTAGTCAATAGGTAGCCCAGCTACTCTGACAAATTTATCTCTCAGATTCTCCTCTTTGTTAAAGGCTGATGAAGCATGAATTATGCATCAAATTCACACAAATATCTCCCTTCTCTCCAAAACAACATTAGACTTGTTTTATATTACTTTGCACTATGAGAGAAAAGCAGACCAGAGTGTCTGTTTTGTTTGGATTCCCAGTACTGATGGAGAATAGTTTCAGGAGCCATATTTATGTAAAGGAGCAAGTTAACAAATACATTGTCCGTTCCTTTCGCATCACAGGCAATCACAGACTCGAGCTTTTGATTGCTCAAAAAATATCCTTAGTGTCTTATAGTTTTGATAGTTTAATCTCTCTTAGGTCAAGAATATGGTATAGAATATTCAAATACACATATATTCACACTGTCAATTTACTTCTTCATCTGTTCTTAGCTTTGTACATCCTAAAATAAAATAAGTTTGGACCTTCCAAATGAAATGTGCAATTGGATGCATGTATCCAGCATTGTATGAATAGGGCTAAGCTGATTTTAAGAAGAATATTGAAACTTTTGCTTTTTGTTCACTATGAAATAATTGCCATAACTAGAGAATTGGAAAAAATAATAAACAGCTATTTAAAAACATTGGGCAATAGGAAAACTAGGGCTGAGATACATGAGAGAAGAAAAACAAGTGTGATGATCCCTATGACCCACTAGGATTCACTTCCTGGATGGTGGCATAAATAGAGCACATCAGTCTCTCTGAGTGTGGAGACAAAAATGGGTATTTGAGGAGCCTAATGTGTCTGCAGTTTGTGGGGTGGAGAACTGGAGAATGGGAACTATGCACAGAAAGAGTGCCAGAAATCAGTTATGGGATCTCCTTGCATCTGTTGCAGAATTTTAATTTTAATTCATCATTAGCAGAGTGAAATTGCTTGAAGCCAAGTGTGCCAGTTTGAAAGTATTATGTACCCCAGAAAAGTCATGTTTTAATCCTAATTCTATCTTGTGGAGGCATTTGTTTCTTTTAATCCTGATTCCATAATGTAGGTTGGAATCTTTTGACTAGATATCTCCATGGAGGTGTGACACGCCCAATTGTAGGTGTCAATTTTTGATTAAATGAGATGTGACTTTACCCATTCCAGGTGGGTCTTAATTAGTTTACTGGAATCCTTTAAAACGGGAAACATTTTGGAGAAACAACAGAGCTGACAGAGAGAGAGACAACAGAAATTTTGGACCCAACAGAGAAGCAGAGACACAGATGTTTGGAGATGCTTGGAGCCTAGCACACATTGCCATGTGCTTTACCATGAGATGTTAAGCAAGCTAGAACCTGGAGCGAGCCAAGGGAAGACAAGAGATGAAAGCCAGCCCTGGGAAAGCAAAGTGAGGAACCCCTGCAGGAACAGAGGCTGGGAGCAGCAGAGCCCAGGAGCAAGGGACCAGCAGATGCCAGCCATGTAACTTCCCAGCTGACAGAGGTCATCCTGACCCATCGGCTTTTCTTGAGTGAAGGTTACCTGTTTTTGGTGCCTTAATTTGGACACTTTCACTTCCTTAGAACTGTAAATGTATAACTTATTAAATTCCCCTTTATAAAAGCCATTCCATTTCTGTTATATCATATTCTGACAGCTTACTAACTAACGCATTAAGCAAATAACAACTAGGAGTTGTAGGCTAAATAATTTTGAAAGCACAAACAGGGCTTGAAGACCTTTGGGTTCTGATCAGCTGGAGAGAAAAGTCCTTGTTAGCAACTAGTATATTCTGTAGAGACATCAGACTGTTAAATCTTAGTACTAGGAATAAACAAATTCAGAATAAAGGTGTCTCTAAATTTTTCTTAATAATACATAAAAATAAGCTCCAAAAGGACTTGTTTCTAGCACATAGAAAGAAACTTTACAACGCAATAATAAGATGGCAAACTGCCAAATGAAAAAAACTAACAAAAAAATGTGAACATTTAACTAGAGATTGCCAAAAAAGCACAAGAAAGCATGCTCAGCATCATTAATCAACAGGAATGTGTGAATTTAAATCACGAACTAATGCTACGCATCACTACAACGACTATGTTTTTAATATTGATAATATTAAGTGTCAATGAGAATGCGGGGCAACAATTATGTGAATGTACATTGGTACAACTATTTTGGAATACAGTTTGGCAATATCTCCTAAAGTTAAATATCTATTCACCATATTACCCAGAAATGGCAAAGCTAGATATTTACCTGAGAAACTGAAAATATAATTATATACAATGACTTGAATGCAAATGTTTATAACAGCTTTATTTAATATAGCCTTAAACTGGAAACAGCTCAAATACCCATCAACATATAAATGGATAAACAAATTGTGGTCCGTTCTTACAGTGAACTACTACTCATCAGTAAAAGGAACAAACTACTGATGAGTGCAGCAATATGAATGAATCCCAAAATCATGCTGAAGAAACAAAGCCAGACATAAAAGTACACATAGTATGTGATTTCACTTATATGGAATTCCAGAAAGGGTAAATCTAATATATAGTGACAGTTAGGGTCTCACAAAAGAAATGTTATTAGAAGTAGTTACTAGCAAAGAAGTATTACCAGAGCCTGGGATGGAGGAAGAAATTCCATGCGAAGTTGTATGAGGGAGAATTTTGTAGTGAAGGCAATATTCTATGTCTTGACTGTAATAGCTGTTGCATGGATGCATACATTTATCAAAACTCACCAAACTGTACCCATAAATGGTGCTTCTTAATGTATTTCAGTTATACATCAATAAAGTAGATTTAAACATAGATAACTCATTCAAAGTCAAGTAAAAGATACTGCTTTCCCAACTGGTAATTTTCATCTGTTAGAAAGAACAAATGACTCATCCCTATAATCCCACTACTTTTACTCATTTTTGCTCCAAACTAGGGAAAGGGTTTTCTCTTGGAATATTATGAGTAGCAAAGAATATTTTACTCTTGGGACCTATTTCTGCTCTACAAACCATGTAGATTCTGTTAGCTTTATCATTCCCTAAAGATGACTTTAGGATGAAGAAGTGAACTAGAAACTGTATAATTTTCTTATTTGTGTCTTTCTGAACCACATCTTAGCTAATTCTATCTTGCTGATAAAAGAAAGCACACACTGGAGAAGAAAGCCAATGACAACGCAAGATACTACGTACACACCTAGTTTAAACTGCCAGGGTCTTTAGGACTTTACAAATCATAGCAATCAGATCAGGTTCCCTAAATCCATATAGTTCTGTTGATCCTGTGCAGGCATTGGATTAATATTTCGAGTAAGAATCTCTCTGGTTTGCCCATTGAGGGATCAATCCTATCTAACACTTTAGTGGAAAGAAAGAAATCACTCACCCTTACTAAGTGATTAAGCTACAGTTAGGTTCTCATGGAAGTTTATTACCTGCTTTAGATCATTGTGTGTGTGCAGCAAGGCATGACCCTCCAAGCCATGCAACATGATGGTTACATTTCTCCACAGGCCACCTCATAAGCCAGAGTCAGCAGGGATTCCGAAGAGGAATCCGATGCCTCTCTTCTACCATCCTCACCAAAACTGCAGAAAATATAAGCAATCCCAGGAACAATCATCTCTTGGGAAATATCTCCCTATACTCTGGGGAATCCCAATGATACCAGTGATCCATCCCTTTTAGTTAAATCAAAAGATGTCTTTAAATACCTTACTGATAAGGTATATACAAATTTAACAAAATTATCAAGCACTGCAAATACATAAAAAGACAGCACACTTCCAGTCTCTAAGAATATTCACCAATAACAAGGGAAGGAGTTTCTTTCTAATTGGAAAGTTCCTCCCAATTCTTAGTCCAGGAGAATTGTTGTGTAACTGTTGGATCACATCCGTGAAAAAGAAAATAGAACCATGGCACTCTGTCCTCATGTCTCATCTTAAAATATGGCAGATGACCAAAAACTGCCCCATTGTCATTCACTGCAAAGCTAAGCTGGAAGGTACTCACCTTTCTAATACTATAAGCACAGATTTTCATATGAAAACTAACAAATGTGTTTTGTTGGGCACCTAATATAATGTATATCCTCAGAGTCTATAAAACTTGGTCAGTCTGTTATCTTGATAGATATATGGACCATATTCTTTTTTCAGAAATCCGCGAGTAACCAGCTTTAATATTAGTTAAAGTATCCAGTTTCAACCACTGGGAAGCTAATGCTACCTCTGTGGCTCTGTTAAACTAACCCCACTCATTAGTCAGATGAATAAATGGGTTAATTAGTTTGCTCAAAGTAAAACAGCCAAACCCAAGCTTCTGCCATGTTGTAGGCATCATACTATATGATTCTCATGCATTTTTCCCTTCAACCCTTCAAACTATATCATTTTTATAGATGAAGACAGAAGTTTCAAGGTGTGACGTAAACTGCCCATGGACCACTGTCATGTAGCTAGTAGATGATGAGACAAAGCAAGGTTTATTTGAATTCAGACTATGCACAAAATCCTATATAACATGTATTTTCATATAACTCACGTTAGTTAGTAGTAGAGCTAGAGCTCAAACTAACTGTCGTAAACATAATAGTACCCAAAATAAACCATGGCTATGAATGAATTTTATGTCATGAAATAGTCCATCACGTCTTGATTATCTGTACAACCTTAGGGGAAATTGCATGACATGGATAATCCCAAATGATGGATGACTCAAAAATAACTTAGCTTTGAAATACGCTTTATATTCAATATTGAACACATTATGCTTTGACAGTTCATCACCCTCAAATCAAATGATTCTGCAAAGAATTGACTCTTTCAGATGAGTAGCTTAGGATTTTTCAGGGGTCAACAAAATATTTTGGTAAAGGAACAAATAGTAAATATTTTAGGTTTTGTGAGTCATAAGGTTCCCTGTTGCAACCACTCAGTTCTGCCACAAAGGCAGACCATGAAAGCAGTCACATAAAATTTCGTAAATGAATGAGCATGGTTGGGTACCAATAAAACTATATTTATAGACACTGAAATTGAATTTCTTAACATTCTCAGAAATCACTAAATATAAATCTTCTTCTGATTTTTCCCAATGATTTAATAATGTAAAAAATAGATATTCTTAGCCCACAAGCTATACAAAAGTTGGTAGCAGGCTAGACTGGCCTAGGGCTCTTAGTTTACTGACCTAGCCCTACAGTATCACAATTATCTTCTATCTGTCCTCAATCTAGGTAAACAAGGATAGAGAGGCTTTTCAGATTAAAACTAAGTATTAATTCAAACTGAATAGTTTCCCCAAATAAATATTTTCTTTTTGCTTTGGCTTCCTTTTCTTTCCTTTACTTTCCCTAATTTCTTTCTCTCCTTCCTTTATTCTGAGTGCATGTTTATGTTTTATGGTTCACAACTTTCCAGGCAGACAAATGTATTGGTTAGAAGGCCCCCTGGTCTAATTGGTATGGGGCAGTATGTTGAATGAGGAAGGAAAAATCTATAAAGATGTTAATGATATCAACAAGGAGTTGTTGACAAAAAAATGTGATAATTTGGATACAAGAAGTAGAACTCCACTCCTTCCGATTCTAATTTCCTTACTGATCAAATTGACTATGGGTACAACTTGGGTATAGGTCATTCACTGTAACATGTATTAAATACCACCCATGTGCCAAGAACTGACTAGCCCTGGAGGTACAGTATTGAGCAAAACTCAATGTGACTGTTAACCTCAGCAGCTTATGGTTTCTTTGACTGGCAAAGTTAAATCACCCATCAGTAAAAGCTATAAAAAGAAAGTAAATAGTATTGTAAGAATGCAATTGGGATTATTAATCTAAATATTCATGGAAGGCTTCCCGGTGAAAATGCCATTTAAACTGAGTTCTCTAGGATGCATAGGAATATACTGGCAGAGAAAGAAGCAAGATCACTTCTGGAAGGAAAACCAGCATGTGTAAGGCATGTTTTATTAACATAAAGCAATTAGTGGGGTTAAGTCTAGAGCCCAAGGAGGAAAGCAGTACGAGATGAGGTTCAAGACATAGGTGGGGACAAAAATCATATAAGTCCTTCTAGGCTCTATTAAAGCTCATGATTTGGGAGAACTATAACTCTGGTCACTGGCATGTATTGGGAAGGTGAGAGATAAGGTCAAATATGGAGAGACGAATTAGAAGGGCATTATAGAAATCCAGACAAGGTGATGACAACTTTAACTTTTTCTGTATCATTAATATGGAAGATAATAGATATATTCAGAAAGTACATAGAAATTAAAATCTGAACATGAACAGATGCTGGATTAGATGGGACCATCAGTGGGCTAAAGGACACACTGTTATCCAGGACAATTCTTGGGCTTTATGGGTTATAAAGAAGATGGATAATATTACATTCCCTGGGATGGTGAATGCAGTAGGTTTTCACTGGGAAAGTATAATCAGATGATGTGATCATTTTGGACGAGTTGAATTTGCAGTAACTATAAGATACTAAAATGTCTGTCTGGGTTTCAAAACAGCAGCTAGTTATGTAGTCACACACACATAGGTTTGAATCTAATAGGTAAGCTCAGGCCATCAGATAAACTTTGAAACTCACTGGCAAATAATTGATTAATTGATATGCTATTATAAAGTTGTCTACAAAGAGACCATTTAGCATAAAAGCTAAAATAAAATGGTGGGAAGCTGAACCCTGAGGAACTCTGATAGTCAATGGCTTAGGAGAAGAAGAACCTGGAAAACAGAGTAGCTGAAACAAATCAGAAGTTAAGTGACGTGCATGCTTCAAGGAAGAAGAGTGGTCAGCAGTACTATGCTACTATCGGGAAGTCAAGCAAGATGAGGACTAAAAAATACCCAGAGGATTTAGTGATATGGAGGTCATTTCTGACCTTAGTGAAAATCATTCTGGCTGAGTGATAGACAGAAACCCAAATGCAGAAAATTGGGAAATGGATATAAAGTAATAGTATAAATTACATACAACCCTTGAGACATTTAGCAGTAAAAAGAAATAGAGAGATAAGGCAGTCATTGAAGGAGATGGGGTCAAAAGAGAACCTTTGTGTGTGTGTGCTTGTGTGGTTGGATTTTAGATGGGTGGGACTTGAGCATATTTAAATAATAAAGGCTAAGACCCAATTAAAGTGGAAAGACTGAATATATAAAGACAGAGAGAAAGTGATAGTACTTACTGAGCCTGTACTTTCTCCCCATGTTCCTGAATTTTATTACATGGTTTTACTACATGGATGAGTATTGGTGTCACAGGAAGATGTAGGGAACTTGATTATACTTTTAGGCTCCAGACTTAGCTGTTCAAAGTAGGGAGATGAAAAATCAGTATTGGTCAAACATATTATAGAAGAACCAGGTTAATTTTTGCTTTCATTGTACTTCTCTCGAGTCCCAAACTTACCACCCATCCCCAGTGTCTTTATAATTACCCAATGTTTCTCCTTTTTTCCAGTGCTTTAGAGATCCATAAAACTCTTTACCTTCAATGTCTGACAGAGGCACATACTGTTAAATGCACTCTTTTTAAAACATTATGTAGGAATGTATTAATCCAAGCAGAAGTAACTCCTCCCCCAGGCTCCATTGGTCCTTAATTTTCCTATGTCTAGAATCATATCATCTATTTCTCCAAACATGAGAACATTTAAATTCTTCAACCACCTAAACTAATGTCTGATTCCCCAACTCCCCAAGACCATTATTCCTCCAGGCCTAAATTGCCAGCTAAATTTCCTACAGGTCCAAATCCAATGCAGTGAGTAGTTAATATAGAAATTCAAAGGACTTGCAAAGACTTGAGGTCATTGATAAGGACAACTATTGGTAACAACCATTATTTTTAATGTCAGTCACTCAATAGAACAGCTGCTTGGAGGCAAAGACCTTATATATGTACCTCCAATTCCAGGATGCTTTAGCATAGTATAGAATAGAAAAGGAGCTCAGGAAATGTTTGCTGAAGAAATTGGCAAATGATGCTTGCTCTCTCAGCCCAAACTTGCACTTTTCAGGAGATATATCCACCAACATAAACTTCAGACAGCAGCACTACATTGAAGCAACTTCAATGTCATTCTCCAGATGTCATCATCAGCACATAATGAATCCTTACTCTCAGGGACCTCAGATGTAAAACATTTAAGGTTTCGAAGGTACAAAAGAAACAGTGTCTTGTCAAGGAATGTTTTATCTTTGAGACTTTGAAGAAGCCAGTATTTCTGACTAGGTCCTTGAACTCTATCTGGTACTGTCTATTGGTGGTTTTCAACAGGTATGTTATTATTTGAGACAAGACACTTCTTTTGTGTGGAAATGCTTTGCAGATTGCTGGATATTTAGCATCCTTTGACCTTGCCTTCTATTGCCTATAGAACATCCTGCCTCAGTCATTGTGAGAAATGAATTAGTGTCACTGGAACCTCAGGGACACTTCTAGCAGAAGACAACAGTCTACTTAGAAAGAAATAGCAAACTTTAGTGCAAAGAGCTTGCTTTGACCCAGCTACAAACTTGGTGTTTTAGTTTCCAGGACTGCTCAAGCAAATACCAATGCAATGGTTTAGCTTAAGCAGTGGAAATTTATTTGCTTATAATTTTGAGGCTAGAATAGTGTCTAAATCTAAGCATCATCAATGACCCTTTCTTTCCAAAGACTGTGATGTTCTAGGTAGGCTACCAGTGATTCTGGGGTTCTTAGCTTGTCACATGGCGGCATCTCCTATTCTCTCCCTTCTGGGTTCCACTGATGTTCATTTTCTTGCATCCTATGGCTTTCTTTATCTCTGTCTGAATTTCATTTCACTTATAAAGGCCTACAGTTATAGGATTAAGACCCATCCTGATTGAGATGGGCCACAGCTCAAGTAATCTCATCAAAAGGTCCTATTTAAAATGGGTTCACACCCACAGGAGTGGATTACATTTAAGAACATGATTTTTGTTTTCTTCTTTTTAAATCTAATTTTATATTTGTACAAATATAATTGTATCTTGTATATTTGTGCACCATACAATCCATCCAAATTACAATCAGTGACTCACAGTGTCATCACATAATTGTGCATTCATCACCATAATAAATTACAGAACATTTCCATTACTCCAAAAAAAAGGAGAGGGAGCTAGAAAACCTCAAGCATCCCATACCCCCTTACCAACTCCTATCATTGATCTCTAGCATTGATGTATACATTTGTTACTGTTGATGAAAGAATATTAAAATATTACTGTTAACTGTTGTCCATAGTTTGCAATAGATATATTTTTACCCACATGCCACTCTATTATTAACTCCTTATAATAGTTTCATACATTTATTCTAGTTGATTGAAGAATTTTTAAAAATTTTTTTTACTGTTAATCACAGTTATTGTCCACCACAAGATACACTGAGTTATACAGTCCTATGTTCTAACCTCTGGTTTTCCTTCTGGTGATATATAGATAACTCTAAACTTCCCCTATCAACCACATTCACACACAATTCAGTACTTTTAATTATTCTCATAATAGTGTTCTTTCATCACCTCTATCCATTTCTACTCATTTAAATTAACTCATTTGAACCTAGTTAAAAGTTTTGTACACCTAAAGCAACCACTCCCCATTCTCTAGGCTCATTCTAACTCCTCCTGGTAACTTATATTCTAGGGTTTATGTCTATGAGCTTTCATATTATAATTAGTGCATAGTCCATACATTGTTTGTTCTTTTGTCTTATGTATTTCACTCAACATGATGTCCTCAAGATTCATCAACATTGTTGCATGTTTCAGGACTTCATCCCTTCTTACTGCTAAATAATATTTTGTCATATGTATAGACCATATTTTGTTTATCCATTCATCACTTGATAGACACTTGAGTTGTTTCCATCTATTGGCAATTGTGAATAATGCTGCTTTGCCCATTGGTATGCACATACCTGTTCATACCCCTGCTTTTAGTTCTGGGTATATTCTGAGTAGCAGGATTGCCAGATTTCAAGGCAACTCCATACTCAACTTTCTGCAGAGACTCCAAACCATCTCCCACAGCAGCAGTACTATTTCACATTGTCACCAGTGAATAACTGTTTCTATTTCTTCAAATCCTCTCCAACACTTGTAGTTTCCTGTTTAATAGTGGCCATTCTAGTAGGTGTGAAATGATATCTCATTGTGGTTTTGATTTGAATTTCCCAAATAGCTAGTGAAGATGAGCATCTTTTCTTGTATTTTTTTAGCCATTTATATTTCCTCTTTGGAAAAATGTCCATTCATGTTTTTTGCCCATTTTTTAATTGGGCTGTTTGTCTTTTAGTGTTGAGTTGTAAGATTTCTCTGTATAATCTGGATACCAAACCCTTATCAGATATGTGGTTTCCAAACATTTCTCCCACTGATTTGGCTGCCTTTTCATGCTTTTGACAAAGTCCTTTGAAACATAGAAGTGTTCAGTTTTGAGGAGGCCCCATTTATCTATTTTCATTTCATTACTTGTGCTTTGCCTAACATCTAGGAAACTACCATCTATCACTAGATCTTGATGTTTCTCTACCTTTTCTTCTAGGCATTTTACAGCATTGTTTCTTATATTTAGGTCTTTGCTCTTATTCTGAGTTGGTTTTTTGTATAAGGAGTGAGATAGGAGTCTTCTTTCGTTCTTTTAGGTGTGAATATCCTGTTCTCCTTGTACCATTTATTGAAGAGACTATTCTGTCCCACTTGAATGGACTTGGGAGTCTTATCAAAAATCAATTGCCCATATACCTTGAGGGTCTATAGGAACATATTTTTGTGGGATATATATAGTTTCAAACCACCACACTTGGGGAGCAGATAAAGGATGGGGAAGATGAATAACAAAAAAATTAATAAATAAAACAAAAAATGAAGTGTGATTTCTTCTCTGGACAAAGAACATAGGAACTATAGCAATTATAATAAAAACAGGTGGATTCTCTGAAAAAATATAATGACACATACATTTTTGACCAATGGATACTGAGCAAAATCCAGAGAGGCAGGCACAACAGCATAAATGTACTAGGAGAGCAGAAATGTCTCTCCACATCTGGCCCACCATCATTCCTGGAATTAATTAACCAGAAGAGAAATTTTAAAGGAAATGAGACACATACTGTGTTCTTGAACATTATTTCCTAGTCTCAAGACTGGGGTAAAAGACCGTCATATTCACTGTTAAGAAATCTTAATAGATCAGTCTCAACAAGGAGCAGCTTGAGTGAGAAGGTGATGGAGTAATGTCAGGCTATTATGAAAAAGAGGAATTATTTTAGGAATGATGCTTTGAAGATGCATGTACGTGTGTATGTATGAAATTTGCTTGTTCCCTCATATAAGCAAAGAATGCCTATATGTCTGAAAAAAAAGGATGAATAAGAAGAATGCTTGTGTGACATCCTCTTTGCTACACAACAAGGACAAACTCCGATGGGTAAGCATGAAAAAGAGCTTGACAGAAGGAGATGGGCATGGAAGAAAACTCTAGGCTCTCCTTCTACCTGGCCCCTGCATCCATAATTTTCAAATGGTTGGAATGAGAAATGCTGATGTTTTTATTAGTTTCTAAATGATGTCAGTGAAAAATATATTAAAAAATATCTTGCTTAGAATGCTTCATTACATCTCATATTACAAAGCTAACAGTTTGCATTTTGAGGTTTCATTTGATGGGTTTAACTATTGAGGTAAGAAATTTAGCAAACTTTGAAAGACAAGAACTTTGATAAATTATCCAAATGCCAAAAATCTTGTGTATAAGCAAAAAAAGCCTAGTCCTAGCTTCTTACAGCAGCCTCACTAGGGACAGTTGGATCTGAGTTTTAAAGAGATTCTGTCCTTTACAGCCTGAAATGGGGAACAAAAGTGTATTTTCCCCCCAAAATGAAATTAAGGTAACACAATAATGCATAGTAAAAATTGTTAGATAGTAATTTAAGAAGAGGTGAATCATTTTTAATTACCAGAGAGATTGACCAAATAAGATAAGACTTTAAGAATGTTAAAGGCTCTTGATAACAATTTATAGCCTTAAATAATATGTTTCCTAAAATCCTGTTTTTATTTTGCCCTTTGCTACTAAATATTGGACTCTGAAACTGGTATGGTTCGTTTCTCCAAAGTAGAATTTCTCAAACTCAGCACTGTTGACAAATCGGGTCAGATAATTCTTTGTTGTGGGGAGCTCTTCAGTGCACTATAGGATATATATAAGAATTTTAGGCCCCAAGCCCATAGCAACCCCTCTTTACAAAGGTGACAAATTAAAATGTTTCCAGACCACCCAAAGATCCCCTGATAGGCAAAAATTGCCTCCAGTTTAGAACCACCATCTTAAAGTGCAGGAAGTGACAAAGAGGGGAGATACTTGAGAATCGATCTTATCATTCCTTTTCTTCATATATATACCTATTATCTTTATGATACCTATTATCTTTATTGCAAAACCGACTGGGGCTTGTATCTGGTCTCCAATTGTTCAATTGCTAGCTGTGTGGTTTGAGGTAAGTTCCTCCATCTCTCTGTGACTTAGTTTTATTATTATGTAAAATGGCAATAGTAATAGTACCTACTTCCTAGAATTTTTGTGCTTGGGACATAATAAGTGCTATGAAGGTCTTTTTCAGTGGTAGTGGTGATAGTAATAGTACTAGTTGTACAAGTGTGCTAGTAGAACTCCAAAACTGTTATTACAGCAGCCTCACTCCTAAGATGTGTGATGATCAACAAGAGCTGAGAGGAGCTTTACCTCGCAAAATCCACAGAGAAGATTTTTGGCTATATCTGAGAATAGGGTTTCTTATTTGAAGATCTCTGAATGGATGTCAGGTAAACTTCCTGAAATTCATGTGCAACTTTTTCAACTTGTGTGAGCATGTGCTTTTTCCCAGAGAGAATCCATAGGTTTTAATTACATTCACCAAGGGACTCATAAAGCAGAAAAATGAAGGGTACTGCTTCATAGATATTAATGAATAAGGAAACTTATAAAAGTAATTTTTAAAAAAGCTGATCTTTTGGGAAGAAAAAACACTGAATATAGATAAACCATGCTAACCTAAACATGAAAAAAAGGTAGTTAGAACAAAAATTTGAAAAATAATAAATAACAGGGAAACATATGAATGTCGAGGAAATTTTGAAAATCCCTAAGAGACTGCTTTGTTAACATCTGTGCTAATAAATAATTATGATAGATCAATAGGTCGGTAGGTAGGCAGATACAAACACATATGCGTGCATACATATAGGTCACAGGAGGCAGAGCAAGCCTTGGTCCCCTGCCTTTCCTAGCTCTTGTCCTCTGACAGGACATGGCCTTTGGGAAAGCAGGATACCATCTGGCCCAGGACTGCAACCTGACCTCCTCACCAGGTCAGTGGCCAGAGCTCCCTCCCCCACAGGAGGCTCTAAGTGCCAGAACATTAACCCAGTCAGCCTGTCTTTCCCTAGGAATAGCTAGTCTGGGGCTGTGGCATCTGATTATTGTTTAGATTATCTATCCATCTATCTATCTTTCTGTCTATCTCACAGTCCATCAATCCATTTATATCTATCCATCTATCCATCTATCTATTTATCTATAAATCTGTCCTAGTTTGCAAGCTGCTGAAATGCAAAATACCAGAAACAGCATAGCTTTTATAAGGGGGTACTTTATTAAGTTGCAAGTTTGCAGTTCTAAGGCCATGAAAATGTCTAAATTAAAGCAAATCTATAAAAATGTCCAAATTAAGGCACAACAAGAGGTTACTTTAACTCAAGAAAGGCCAATGAAGTTCAAGTTTCTCTCTCAACTGAAAAGGCACCTGGTGAATATGGTGACGTCTGCTAGCTTTCTCTCTAGGCTTCTTGTTTCATGAAGCTCCAGGGGGTGTATTTTCCTTCTTATCTCCAAAGATCTCTGGCTGCCTGGGCTCTGGTAGTTCTTGTGGCTCTGCTGTAGTTCTCCAGGTCCAAAATGCTTCCTCTTTTATTTTTTTGGGGGGTCCATGGTCCGGGAATCAAACCCAAGTCTCCCCCATAGAAGGCGAGCATTCTACCACTGAACCACCTATGTACCCAAAGTGCTTCCTCTTTTAAAGGATTCCAATAAACTAATCAAGACCCACCTGGAATGGGTTGGAGTCACAAATCCATGGAAGCCATCTAATCAAAAGTCACCATCCACAATTGGGTGGGTCACATCTCCATGGGAACAATCAGTCAGCTCCAAGCCAGCAATATTGAATGAGGATTAAAGGGCATGGTTTTTTTGGGTACCACAAATTCAAACCAGTACACTACCTACCTATCCATCCATCCATTTATCCATCTATAGCTATCTAGCTATCTAGCTAGCTAGCTAGCTAGCAAATCTATCTAATCTATCACTATCTGTCTATCTAGCAGTCATCTTTTGATTTATCTTTTAAGATTATGTGTTTAAAATAATGTGCTAATTCCTTATTAGACACAAACAGTGCTAATATATCAACTAAAGATGGCATCACGATTACTGGACATTACTCTGAGCATACCCATTATAGTATTAGAATCAAGATTAAGCCAGTATGTCCTTTATCATCAATGGTATTAAACAAAATCTTGTGATATTAGTGAGCAAAATTAGAGAAATGTATGTTTTGAAAATTAGAAAGGAGAATGTAAATGATCATTTTTGCAAGTGATGTTATTTATGTGAAACAAAAAGAAAATCAACTAAAAACTTGCAAATTACGAGATTCAGATTTTAATTATTTAAAATCAATATACTATATATTATACAAAGACAATCACAACATATAATGGATATGATCCATTTTATAATAGCAAATAGGAAAATAAATTAAATATAAATATATAAATATGTATCTGTTATATATATATATATATTTGTAATAATTCTAGAAGTGTTTTAAAAAACTGCCTCTGGCAATGTTGACTGAGTAACAAAGGGTATCAGAGGGTGTTTACTTTTCATTTTATATTCCTTTGCAATTTGAATTTTGTACCATGTGAATATGTGGCCTTTTTAAATTGTAAAACTAAACAATAGTTTAAAATAATTATTTCTTATGAATAGTAATACCAGTGCTGATAACATCCTGAATTAAAGTTTCCTTCCAGGAGAAATAATAGAATTAATTGAGAGTGACTCAACCTACACAATTGAATAAGAACCACATATAATGTAAATGGGATTTAAGTAAGCAAGATTATATGTAATAAAGCAACAAATGATATTCCTTGCATTTCTCATATGAATATAAAGTTCCTCACTAGTAAAAAATGTGGAAAATCTTAGCAAAATATCCTCAATAAACAGTCTGATGTGGGTTGGGTTCTTTCCCTTTGGTTTTGTCCAACACATCAATCACTTGCCGTTGTGTTTTATTTTCTAAAGCTGCTGGAATGCAATCTGTCAGAGATGGGTTGGCTTTTTCAGTGAGGATTTATTAGTTTATACATTTACAGTTTGAAGGTCATGAAAACATCCCAGTTAAGGCATCCACAGGATGATACCTAGTTCTGAAGAGAGGCTGCTGGCATCTGGAACCCCTCTGTGAGCCGGGAAGTCACGTGGCCAGCATCTGCTGGCCCTTGCTCCTGGTTCCATTGCTTTCAACTTCTGATTCCAGTGGCTTTCTCTCTCAGTCCTGCAGGTCTTCTCTTATTGTCTCTGGGGCATTTCTCTCTCGAGCGTCTGTGGGTCCTTACTTAGCTTTTCTGGGGCAAACTCTGGATTTCATCTCTTAGCTTCTCTCAGCTTCTGTTGTTTCTTCTTGCTTCTTCCTGAGCACTTTCTTTTCCAAGTTTATTCCAGCAAGCAGATTAAGATCTACTTTGAAGGTATGGGGTCACATCTCCATAGAAACCAACTAATCAAAAGGTCCTACCCAATAATTGGTCTGCGCCCACAAGATTGAATTAAAAGAACCAGTGGGTACATAACTGCTTCAAACCAGCACATATGTGTTCCATCCAGAGTTGTTTCATTCCAGTTCAGTCCTTATATGAATCAGGACCCGTATTAGTATGTTTAAAACAACCCTCAACTTCTGTAAACTCTACTTTAAGACAAAACATCTATCAAAGTTATTCACAATATATTTTTACCCAAACTTTTCAAATATCCCCTACAAAATATTCTTTGATTTTTTTTCTCTTATCTTCTCTGTTCTACAAATCATCCATATCCCCTTTTGGGGGCTAGAGCCTCAATTATTTCTGTTCTTCCTCATGTGGTAGAAATAATAGATGGTCCACCCACTTTAGCGGGAATAATAATTTCCCAAAAGGAGTATAAGCTAAAAAAGGATAAAAATGAACACCAAACACTTTCCATTTAATACCATTACATTTTTATAGGGACCATAAACATCTTAGGAGTTTTACCCCTTTTTCATTCAGTGTGCAATATGGCCGTGGCTCTGGTAATGTTTTACCATTTTCTCAGTGCTTTCAGGTTTATTATCTCATGCAATACCTTATTACTTCAAACAAATACTCACTTTTTACAAATGAGAAAACTGAGGTTCTAAGTGTATAACCCTCTGGTCATACAGGAGAATACTATAATTGGTAATCAATATACATCTACTATTCAAAGTCATTTTCCTCTTTAAGAAAGCAAAATGTCTTCAAGCACTTCCAAGAAAATGAGTAGATGGTAGAGCAGAGTGGTTGATAACACAGACTTTGGTGTTGAACAGTCCCAGATTGTCGGCATGGATTTGTCACAGATTCATTGTGTGACTTTGGAAATTTATGAGACATTGTAATCCTCAGTTCCTCATCACTAAAACAGGGAATAAGATAACAGTGCATAGGGCTGTTTATTCATTCATTTAACATACAATTGTTGAGGGTCAGCAAGGCGGCAAGCACTATGAGATGCTACAGTGAGTAAAAGTAGAGAGAGTTTCTTCTCTTCTGGAGTTTAAAGTCTAGTTGAGGAGACAAATCTGGTACAAATGATAAGACTGGTTAAAATTGCAACTAAGACAAGTGCAACGAAGTAGCATTCTGGTGCCAGAGCATCAATCAGGCTCCTTCTCTGGGTCTTCGACTTACTGTTGGCCCTGCCTGGGGTGCTGTTCCTCCAACTATCCATGAGACTGTGCCCTCTCTTTATTCCCACCCATCCTCAAACATCAGTTCATCATAGAGGCTTTGGTGTCTAACGTGGCCCCACACTTCCCTCTCTCTTCTCTTACCCTGCTTTCAACTTCTTCCTGGAATTTACTCCACCTGACACACTGAATATTTATTTTTGTATCATCTATCTCCCCTTATCAGAAAATAAACTTCATGGAAGTTGGTTGTGATGGTTTGAAAGGAGGCATGTCCCCTAGAAAAGCCATGTTTTAATCTAAATCCCATTTCATAAAGGCAGAATAATCCCTATTTAATACTGTATGTTTGAAACTGTAATAAGATCATCTCCCTGGAGATGTGATTTAATCAAGAGTGGTTGTTAAGCTGGATTAGGTGATGACATGTCTCCATCAATTTGGATAAGTTTATGGAGTCCTATGAAAGAGGAAACATTTTGGAGAATAAAAGAGATTCAGAGAGTAGAGAACAGATTTTGGTACCGGAGAGTGGGGTGCTGCTGCTGCGGTTTGCAGATGCCAAACATGTTGGAATGGCTTTTTAATGGATAAAGTAAAGATTCTAGAAGAGTTGTGAGAAGCTTGATAGAGAAGGCCTAGGATGCTTTGAAGAGAATCTTGGTAGAAATGTGGACTCTAAAGATACCTCCGACCAGGCTCTAGACAGAAATGAAAGGTGTGTCATTACAGACTGGAAGGAAGGTGAACCTTGTTTTAAAATGCAAGATAATCTGGCAAAGTTGATGAGTGGCTTTGGCTGGAAGGCTGATTTTAAAAGCCATGAACTTGGATATTTAGCCGAAGAGATCTCCAAATTAAATGTCGAAGGTGCAGCCTGGTTTCTCCTCACAGTTTAGAGTGAAATATGACCAGAAAGAGATAAGCTGAAAATTGAATTCTTGAATACAAAGAAACCAGAACTTGAAGTTCTGGAAAATTCTGGGCCTCTAGAAAGGAACACCCCAGAGAATAGTGCCCCACATGAAGATTTAGCCAATTGTGGAACCAGTCAGCCATTTCAGAGAAAGCCAGATTGGACATGGAGTTATGCAGGAAGGATTTGTGGAAACTCCTTATGTCTGATGGGCATGATCCAAGGCTACTGCATAGAAAGCCAGAGAGAGTGCTGTGGGATCTGTATAAACAGAGCCACTGCCAGTCTGGACTGGGGGGTTCAGAGAAGGGACACATTGGAGGAAAAATAACTTCAGAGGCAAAACCATGGAGGCTGAGGTCTGAAGTCAAGAAGCCTTGGACCAGGACAGCGGACCCACCTAAGCCCATAGAAAGGGTGAGTTTGCCCCAAAGGCAGAGGATGTGCCTTCCACCTCATTGCAGTGGAAGAGACATGCCACCTCAGGCCTTGGAGAGGGTGAGGCACATTCCTTGGGGTTTCCGGAGAGTCTGGCTGCCACCACCTGGAGGGGTTGAGTGTGTGCCCCAGAAAAGGTAGAGAGCCTGGGTGCAGCCCCAGTGCTTGGAGAGGGTGTTGCTGAGAAAAAGGTGGTCTCTCCAATGTCCTCCAAGGTTGCATTTGGAGAAAGCCAGGCCTCTGCATAGGCCTTTGGAAAGGCTGGGACTGCCATTTTCTAAAGCCCCGAAGATAAATGATTCTCAGACTTTGAAATCTAATGGACTTTGCCCTGAGGGTTTCAAAACTGTATGGGTCAGGTGACCCCTGTGTTCTTTCCTTCCTATGGAAATGAGTATATGTATCCCATAACTGTTCTTCCTATGTATGTTGGCAGCAAATAACTTGTTATGAGGTTTCAAAAGTACAGAGCAAATGGAGAAAATTTTGCCTTAGGACTGTCCATGCCTTAAACTAACTTTGATGAGCCTTTGTACTGATTTTAATCTTGCATTAATCTTGTATTTGAGGTGTTACTGGAATGGTTTAAGGTTCTCTGATATTATGGAATGAATGTATTTTATATACGGGGAAAACATGTCTTTTTTAGGGTTCAGAGAGTAGAATGTGCTGGTTTGAAGGGGTGAATGTCCCCTAGAAAAGCCATGTTTTAATCTAAATCCCATTTTGTAAAGGCAGAATAATCCCTTTGCTATACTGTATGTTTGAAACTGTAATCAGATCATCTCCCTTGAGAAGTGATTTAATCAAGAGTGGTTGTTAAACTGGATTAGGTGATGACATGTCTCCACTCATTGGGGTGGGTCTTGATAAGTTTCTGGAGTCCTATAAAAGAGGAAACATTTTGGAGAATGAGGGAGATTCAGAGAGAGCAGAGAAGAACAACACAACCACGAGAAGCAGAGTCCACCTGCCAGCAACCTTTGGAGATGAAGAAGGAACATGCCTCCTGGGGAACTTCATGAAACAGGAAGCCAGGAGAAGCTAGCAGATGACCCTGTGCACGTCATCTGCCCTTCCAGATGAGAGAGGAACCCTGACCTTGTTCACCATGTGCCTTTCCAGATGAGAGAGAAGCCCTGACTGTGTTTGCCATGTGCCTTCTCACTTGAGAAAGAAACCCTGAACTTCATTGGCCTTCTTGAACCAATGTATTTTTCCCTGGATGCCTTAGATTGGACATTTCTAAAGACTTGTTTTAACTGGGACATTTTCTCAGCCTTAGAACTGTAAACTACCAACTTACTAAATTCCCCTTTTTAAAAGCCATTCTGTTTCTGGTATATTGCATTCCAGCAGCTGGCAAACTAGAACACTGGTGCTTTGCCTGTTTGTTCTCTACTATATTCCCAGCACTGAGAGTAGTGCCAGTTACAAGGTGAGCACAAAGGAAATATATGTATGTAAAGAAGTAACTATACTAATTAATTCACAGTAGTGGGGTTGGGGGTAAATGCAGGCCTCCAACAGGAATCAATGCTTGGCAGAGTCAGAAGAATAAATAGAAGTGAATTATACAAAGCTGTAATTGGGTGAGCATTCTGGATATAGGGCAGCATATTCGAAGGCTTGGAAAACAGGAATGTTCATGTTAAGTAATAGGTCCAGAACAAGGCTAGTAAAGCTGCAGCAGAGAAATCCAAGGGGCCTTTAGAAAAAAAAAAGGAAAGAGGGAGGAGCCAGACCCTATGGGAACATGAAGGTGATTTTATTCATATCAGTTCCATGGAGCCTTAAAAGGTTTTAAAAAAGGAATGGCTAGTGAGAACCAAAGGCATGAGCATATGTTTTATTTGAAAATCTCTCTTTGGCCATGATTTGAAGGTGTGATAGATAGGTTGGAAGGTGTGGTAGATAGATTCAACCCCCCAAAGATTTCCACATTCTAATCCCTAGAAATGGCACAGCTATCATTACACATGGAAGGGGCACTAACCCTTCCATGAGAATGCAGGCAGTCTCTAGAAGCTGGAAAAGGCAAGAAAAAATTTCCCTCTAGAGTCTCCAGAAAGGAACACAAATCTGCCAACACCTAAATTTTAGCTCAATGAAACCCACTTTGGACTTTTAGCTCCCAGAACTTCAAGACATAAAATATTAATCTCATTTTGAACCAATAGGTTTTTGGTTATTTCTTGGAAACTAATACAGAGGGGGAGTCAGGAGTGATTGTTTTAAGAATTATATTCTTTTTTGTTTTTGTTTTTTAACTTTTTATCATATAGTGTAACATATATATAAAACAAAGAAATAAAAAAAGCAATAGTTTTCAAAGCACTCTTCAAAAAGTGGTTACAGGATAGATCCCAGAGTTTGTCAAGGGCTACCATACGATCTGCTCATATTTTTCCTTCTAGCTGCTCCAGAATATAGGAGAAAGAATTCTATTCTATTACATACATAAAGCACTTCACATATAAACACAATAAATATTTATTAAAAGTAAGCTGTTGTTGTATCATTAAGGTTGTTGAAGATTGTTGATATTATTGAGAAATCCATGTTTAGTGAATACCAAGGAGCCATCCCTAATGTACTTTTTCCTATACTGAAAGCTGTACTCAAACATCATTTTAATCTTCATGTGAGTTCCCATCAAAAAAGCTAAGGGACCTTAATTAATGCTGCAGTCCTGATCGCTTCTACCTTTCACAAATCATAGATTCCAATGAGCTATGCAGAACATAAAGTGTTTATGGGTCCTTTTGCATCCCCTTTCCTGATGGCAATGCCATATGTACACCACTAAGCCCTGGTGCTGACCTGAGGGAGGGCCTGGAGGAGGGAGCAGGCTACTATGTATTCACATGTTAAAAAATGTATAGTCATGGGGATTTTGTATGACCTCATTACAAGTTAAAACCAAATGGTGTTCGCTCAAATGAATACCAATGTAGCACAAATTAGTAGGCAGGCAACTGTCATACAGTGAAACAGAAAATCACAGATTCCAAGTACTAGAATATTAAAATAGTGAATAAATAGAGCAAGTGCACTTTCACTAATATCAGATGTGAAGATAACTAGGTGCCTGGGATGGCATAGGATTTCCTTCTTTGTTTCTCCTGAGAACTTGAACAGCCCAGTCTGCCAAGATCTGCAGTCTACTTGCTTCTCACTTTACTTTTGATGCTCACAGGTTATGCCTCTAATCATTAGTTGACAGAGCTGCTATAACAGATACCACACAAAGGGTTGGATTAAACAACAAATGTTTATTGTCTCACTGATTTGAAAACTAGAAGACCCAACTCAAGATGTTGGCAGACCTGCACTCTCTCCTGGAGTCAGCAGGGCTCGGTGATAGCAAACCTCCAGCACATGGTGGTGCCTTCAGTCTCCTCCTTAGACTTTTCCCTACTTCTGGCTTCTAAGTTAGTTAAGGCTTCTCTAACTTCTGAATCTCCTCTATTTATAAGACCTCCAGAAATATGGATTAAGACACATCCTGATTCAAATCATGCAAACCTTAACTAATAGCATCTTTAAGAAGTCCTATTTACACATGGATTCATCAGCAAGGTAATGAAGATTAAGATTAAGAACATGTCTTTTGTTAGGATACATGATTCAATCTACCACAAGAGCCATTGAAAATGTGATAGAATGAAGAGTGATTGCTAGCTTTTGACAAATGAGACTGCCCTAATTAGGAAATTTCTATGAATTTGAGGAAGAAAAAAATTCAAAACATCCTTAACTGTCCTTTTTGGCATTTGTCTAGAAATGAGAACAACTAATCCTGTTTTCAGATGCAAAATTTATTTTCTTAGGAATCTAACTCTTCTAGATGTCATCCATTTAAAAGGTTTCAATGATGCCTCAAAGACAACTTTGAAAACCACTCAGTACAGAAGCAATTCTGATGTGATTTCAATGCTAGAGAGATACATTATCATGAAAACAGGATCCTGGCTGATTTGAATTTCATCTGCTTCTGCTGCTTATCCCTTCCTTGTGAAGTTATAATGGCCCTTTATGACTTTAGCCTTTTTTCTGCTTTAATAAAATATATTGTCAGGCATAAAATATGGTGATTCTAGCTAGGTGTAACAAGGGCAGATGGAATCCTAAAGTATAAAGATTCTATATTCCTAAACTAGGAGAACTTTATTCCAATTGAAATTCTATTTTTGGCTATCATGAAACTTCTAAAATCAAAGTTTTTAGTGAAGAGTAAAAATTATTTTTATGGATATCTAATTTAGTAATCCATGGAATATTTAGGAGGGGATATCAACTCATTTCTAAATTGCAATTAGATAAAAATCATATTCGCTGATTAGCAAAACCCCTTTGAAAAATCCCTGTTTGGGGGAAACCTAAAATTTTAATTTTGTATATATCATAATATATTGATAAGTTGCAGGAAGCAATATTTGTGTGCCAAATATAAAATCATTGATTAATGAGTACCATTATCATGAGGAATCTGCTGGTTTTACATAAACAGAAAAATTAGAGAGTCATGCCCCATGTAGGCTGTACCTAATGGGCATTGAAAACTGGAGCTTGGATTCAGTTGGGTCAATGCTAAGGTTCTGAGTTAGGGTGCAGTTGACCATGTAAAATACTATTATTCTGGCACCCAGGGCATTTCTAGAGCATTATTGTGAAATCTAGAAGACCTCAAGTCTTTGTGTGTTAAAAGGTGTGGGTAGGGGGGTGCCACAGTGACTCAGTGGCAGAATTCTTGCCTGCCTTGCCAGAGAACTGGGTTTGATTCTCGGAGCCTGCCCATGCCAAAAAAATAAATAAATAAACAGAAGATGTGAGTAATGAAGGGAAGTGGAGGGATCTGGATGTGCTCTTGAATATTCATTCAATTGTAGTGGCAAATATTTTGATAGTATTTTCACTACTACCCAGCTCATCCTGGGTTATGTGTTAATGTACAATCTTGATTCCTCTCCTTGCCCCTAAGTACTTAGGATCGGGTTGTTTTATGATTCTTAAGATTGTGTGGACAACCTATCAGAGATCCTGGCTCTGACTCTTTTTTATCAACTAAAAAGGTCACCGGCAAAACCCAGTCATGTGATTGTTAAGTAAGTGTTCAAAGGTTAGCTTTAGGGGATACTGATTGTGACAGCCTTAAGAAAAATGTTTGTCAGCATCAATTCAGTGCCCGAAAGGTATCCATTTTTGACTTGAGAAGTCAAATTTATCTTCATTTTTTTAAGACTTTTGGGAGAGACCACTTAAATCCTTATAATTGTCTGTGATTCTGTGTCCTCAAATTGTGTGTGCTTCAATTCTACTACAAACAATCAGTATTTCCTGTACCTTTTCTCTCAACCTTTCAAAGCTAAGCTTTGGCAGGCAGGTGATCGATCCTTGCTTTGACCTTGGGAGGTGATTAAATTGAGATGTTTTGTGGATTTAACGATGGCAGAAGAAAGGATATTTTTGCTTCCAGGAATATTTTCATCCCACAATTATTAATCATATTATTTAGCCATGTAGCATGCCTTTCTTATGTAATGACTTGGCGGGAAGCAATGAAATTTTAG
>PVIY010018932.1:0-46677 GCA_004026745.1 Myrmecophaga tridactyla
AAAAGGCACCCATGCTCTAATCTCCAGAACTGGTGAATTTGTGGAACTGTGTAGAATTGTGAATCTGTTATCTCCCATTGCCAAAGGGACTTTGCAGATGTGCTTAAGAGTACAGACTCTGAGATGAAGAAATGAGCCAGGATTATCCAGGGGACCCAATCTAACCAGAGCCATGAGAAAGAAGAAGGAAGAGAGCTTTGAAGGATTCAACCAATCATTGCTTTTTTCCAAGATGGAAGAAGGAGGCCATGAGCGAAGGAATGTAACAGCCCCTAGAAGCTGGGAATGGCCTCTAGTTTACAACAAACAAGGAAACAGGGATCTCGGTTCTAGAGTCACAAGTGATTGAATTTTTCTAATAACCCAAAAGATCAGGAAATGGATTCTCCCTTAGAGGATAGAATGCAGCCTCCAGGCATCTTGATTTTAGTCTGGTGAGACTTGTACTGGACTGCTGACCTACAGAACTATATGATACTAAATTTGTATTCTTTTAAGTGCACATTTGTGGTCATTTGGTACAGCAGTGATAGAAAACTAACACAGATTCTCATGGAAGGAAAGTTGGAAATATTGGCTGATGTAGCTCTTTCAATGACCCGTGTTTCTCAGTCATAAATCACAAATAATCAAGAGTTGATTGCATTTTGCCTCCATTTGCCACTTACTCACATCTTACAAACTTTAAGTTTATACACCTTTTAAAATGCTGCTCTAGCTATTCAGCCTGGCTATGGGGACTTAGTGTTTCTGACCACCCAGTCTGAGCCATACACAGGTGACATTTTCTACCAAATATAGAAAAATCCTCTCATTAAACACTGATGCCATTAAACTTCACAAGTGCGGATTGCATGCGTGTTGACTTTGAAAGCCAGCAGACTGCAAGGTATAGCATTGTACACTTTCCAGAATCCTGTTTGTCTTTTCAGGTTTTAAAGCCTGAAGACAAACTGCCTGGGCTTCAGTACTGGCTCCACTCCACACTTTACGACTTGCACCTTAGTTTTCTCATCTGTAAAATGGGAACTGTGTGTTACACTGGATGTGCATACTGCAAGAGTAAATGAGTTTATCTATGTGAAGCACTTTTTAACAACACCTGACACATTGTAAGTACTCGGTGAATGTTGGGTTGTTAATTGTTATTATTACAATGCTGTATGTACTGTGAGATAGGATTATTTCTATCTCCACAGTGGATTCATCTAACTTCATATGTTCCAGCAGAAGAGACCCCGGTTTGCCTTACTCACAGATCTGATGTGCTAAGAAGATCCAGTTCACTTCCTCTGATACTTTCTTCCTCTAAAAGTTTCTGTTTCTTCTGAGCCAGAAGCAGGAAGAGAAAGTCACAGAGTGATGTTTGCTGAAAAGAGCAGGATCCTGTCCGATGACTTCTTTTTCCCCTGTTAGAAGGGTGTGTTGCCAGGGTGGGGAAGTTGATTCTTCTCACTTTCTCCCTCTTTTCAGATTTCTCAGTATCACCATGATCTCCACATTCCTCTTTAGCACTTGATAACTGAAAGATTCTTGAAGTTCTGTTGTCTCTGAAAGCAAACAGAATATTCCAACCAAATGTAATCATTTACAATTTTATTTCATACCAGCTTTCCTGCGTGGCATTTATTTGTGGATGGGCCCTCTCAGATATGAGGGATACGGATTTAGAAAATTAAATCAGACTAAAATGACTCTCTGATTCAGGAGAGGAATGAAGATACACTACGTGATAGAAGAGTTATTTTTAGTGAATTGATTTTCTGGACACGGGGAGAAGATGCAGGGACAGTGCTGCTAATTTGGTACCATATTTGCTGCAGCCTATATTGGCAGTTTTCTGCAGACTGGGCAACCAAATCTTTGGTTGCTTATCTTAGAATGGGGCTCTGCAGGAGATGGTATCTGATATGTGCAATAGTCAAATGAAAATAAAGTAGCAGAGTTAACTAGGCAGTTCTCTTCCCTATTACAAAACGGCACAGCCTTCCAAATTTGCACACTTTTCCCTGAAGTAGATCCCAGATCTAAGAGCTCTGTGTGGGCAGCCTTGAGAGCGAGTATTCCAATTTGAAACATTTGTTAGTTGCCATAGTAATTGTCACAATCTTGTGGTTTGTTTGCTCTTTGAGGTACTGAACACCTATTAGAAACACCTGGCCAGCACTGGAGTTTCACTTTGTTTTTTTTTGCGTGTATGCCCACTCAGATGAAAACAATAAGGTCAGACTTTGCTTTGTTGTGTGTTTACCCACTCATAGATGAGAACAATAAGGTCAGACGGTTTTAAGTTGAATTACAGACAAGAAAACATTATTTGCATGTCACTATGTGAAGTTCGTTCATTTCCTAATTACTTTTTAATAAGATTTTTCTGCAGCAGAGAAATCATCAGGAAGTGATTTTTATTTTTTTTTCCAAAACAAGAAGCTGCAGAAACAAAGATTACAAAGCTTCATAAAAAGAAGAGGAAATTCCCCTCTTGTTATAATGTGTTGTGTCAGCAACGATGCTGCCCAACTTCAGGCTGAAATTGAAGCTTTAACGAAAGTGACATGTGTTCCTACTCCTTCTGCATGTGATATTCATCATGGAAAATGACCATTAATTCCTTGGATATTATCTATTCCTAAAAGCAGGTTTTGCAGGTGGTTTTTGAAGCATTGAGAGGTATGATTTGGTTACAAAAAAATGCATGTATTACAATCCCCTATTAAAACCTGAGTGCCTTATGGTTAAATCTTCACTGCCCCTTTGTGTTTGCCACAGAGGTATTTTCTCCATTTGAGTAATTATTCCAAAATTAACATAAAATAGAGATACAATGATGAAAACCTAACAGTGTCTTCTTTCAGTTCTTTTCTTATTTTTATCAGAAGGGGATAGGGCTGGCCTTGATCTTTGGTTGATCTGCACAAGATGGGAACTGAAGCTTCTGTTTGGCTCAGGGAATTAATGAGGGCAGGAGAATGTGGAGGTAGTGGCTGGTCTGGAATCAGGATGGCTGTGCTTAGTGAGATAAGAGCAGTAAGAATTGACCTCCTATTACCGACTCCAGTAAAACTCCCTGAAAGAATTTGGGGCAAATAACTAATTTATTACATTGGCTACACTGAACTTATAAATCAATCAGTTAAAAATTGGGTAGCATTTCCCAATACTGGAATTGTTTAACCATGGATTTCACTGTCCCTGAAGTGTATTGTCAGTAGTTGTGATCTAAGTATCTTTTTATTTATTATTAGGAGTTGAGGCTTAAAATGTACATTTGAGATGATGGAAAAGATTTGGTAATAGAAGGTGTTGATAGTGGCATAATGTTGTGACCATAATTAAAAGCACTGAATTATGTATTTGGATATGCTTAACACGAGAAATTTTAGGTCATATCTATGTTATTAAAATAAAAAATATTAAGGCCATGCAACTGTATAACACAAACAGTGAACCCCAAATTTAAACCATCGACTAAAGATAATAGTACAATGATAAAAATGTGCTTTCATCGATTGTAACAAATACACAACACTAATGCAAGGTAGAATATGGGAACCCTGTATTTTATGCATGATTTTTCCATAAACTCACAACTTCTCTAATAACAATATAAAAGATTTTTGCAAACTTATACAAAAGTACTTTAATAATAAGAATCCATACACTTTTGGTATAGAGAAATGATCAGGAAACTATACACTTTTAGCAGGGTATTTTGAATGAAACCACTTATAATTAAAATGTCATCAGTTATATGGTTTGGCTCTTCCATGTAGGTTTCTGCTGGAATATTGATGATGTAAATTTAAAACTCTTACTGAAAAGAAATAATCCATAGTGAGATAAGATTCAATAATGTCGTCAAAATTTTGTAAGATACATTAAATAATTCTTAGAATTAAGAAAAAATTTAAAAGCCACACATGGGTATTAGCTTCATAACAAATGGTTCTTTCTTTTTTGTTTAAATATTTAAAATTTACTTTTGAGTAGATGAAGCATCCTTCTGGTTCAAAATATATAAGAAGTTACACAGTAAAAAGTCTTTTATATTGAGGTCTTTCATTCACTCAGATTCTCATTCACAAAGTTTTGTAATGTTAAATTTATGGCTATTATTAATTCTTTGAGCATTTTTCTAGAGTTCCTTTATAACTACACAAGCAAATGCAGGTACAGATTATTTTCCTCCTTTTTATCCAAAAGATGACATACTAAACACACTGCTCTGCATCTTCCTATTTTCACTTATATCTTGAATATCATTTGATACCAATAAATAGAGAGCTCCAGCATTCAGTTTTTAACAGCTATCCATAATTCTATTATATACATAAACCATTGTTTTTCACTAATATATATTGCTTGACATTAAGATGTTTCCAACTTTTTGTTGCAGTGAATAATCTTGTACATATAACATTTCACACACGTGCTGCTGTATTTCTGGGATTTCCTAGCAATGGAATTGCTAGGCTGAAGGGTATATGTATTTGAAACATGTATAGACATTAGCAAGTTGCTCAGTTTATATTCCCATCAGCAATGCATGAGAAAATGCATTTTCCTCAGAGCCCTAACAGAGTATGTTATCTAACTTTGGATTTTGCCACCTCAGTGGTAGCAAATTATTCTGTGTAGTTTTAATTAGATGGGTGCGGTTGATTATTTTGTATTTAAGAGAATGTTTCATTTTCTTTTTCTAAATTTCTCTTGGATTATGGTCTTCTTATCAGTTTCCAAAATCTAGTTCTTTGTCTATGATGAGTCGCAAATAATTTCCTCAGTTTGTCTTTTTAAACTTTGTTCATCATATTTTTTTCCCATGAAAAAAATAATTTTTATGTGATTAGATTTACTAATAAAGTAATTTCTGACTTGGGGATTTTGACTCAAAAAATATTTATACATTTTTTGTGTATAAATCTAAAATATTTATAACTAAATATTTATAAATAAATTTTCCAAAGTTTTTCTTGTACTTTATGGTCGTATTTTACAAATTTAAATCTTTAGCACATTTGACATTTATTCTGTCATGTGATGTGATGTATGGATATTTACTTGTCAACTATGCCATTTATTGAAAAAGAAGGAAAAGTCCTTCTTTACCCCAATGAGTTTAGATGGCATCTTTTTCAAATACCCAGTTCTTATATGCATTTGGGTATACTACTGGGCTTTCTATTCTGCTTAAGGACCAGTATGATAACTTTAAAAAATGTTTCAATGTCTTTTAGGGCTAATCTTGATATCATGTAGAATTTACAATTAGTTTAAGGACAACTGATATGTTCATGATGCTGAGCCTTCCTACCCAATAACATGATCTTTCCATTTATGGAAAGGCTCTTTTGGCCTTCAATAGTATTTAATTTTTTTTTTTTTTAATTTTAAATAGGCCTCCCACTTTTCTTGACAACATTATGCTTATGTAGTCTATCTTTTCTGTTACATATTGGAGACTTTCTTCCATTAGATCTTTTTCTAACTGGCTGTTGTTTGGATATAAAACTTTTTATTTTTGTATATTGATTTTGTACTTGATTATCTCTTACTGTTTGTAGTAGTTTTTAATTGATTCTCTAAGTCTTCTAATTATATTTTCATATCATCTGCAATTAGCAATATTTTTATCTCATCTTTTCCAATTTTATACCTATAATTTCTTTCTCTACATAATTGTGTTAATAACTCTAGCACAATGTTAAATAATCGAGGTGATAATGGATACTAGCCAACACATAAAGACAGTCCCATAAAGGTAAGTAACATTATGCTGACTCTGGGGTTGAAATAAACACATTGTATCATGATAAGATAGCCTCCATCTGTTTCTGGTTCATTGAGTATTTTTATTTGTTTGTTTGTTTGTTGGAAAGGTTGATGCAAGTTTCTCAATGCTCTCAGCATCTATGAAGAGATCCTATGATTTTTCTCTTTAGATCTGTCAATAAGATGAATTACATTAATAGAGTTCCTAATATTGAACCATTTTGACCTCATTTGGCAATGATGCTTTATTTTTTAAATGAACTGCTGGATTTTTTCTAATATATTATTTAGTATATTTGCATTGCTATTAATGTGAGCTTAGTCTCTGTTTAATGCAATCAATGAGTGTTATCTGTATGACTTTATTATTTAGATTTTTAAAAAATTTCTTAAATTTTCTACTGGTTGATATTCAAAAGGAAGGAATATTCTCTATTTTCAGATTACATAGCTTATAATATATCAATCATTTATACTATATTATTTATGATATTTAGGGCTTTCTATTCTTATTTATTTTTTCCTCACTTGATTGGTCATTCACTTAAGAAGTGAAGTCTCCCAAGATTAGCATGTGTGTGTTTACTTTTCTTTGTAAATTCTATAATTTCTGCTCTATGAATGTTGATATTATGTTACTTGATGCATGGATATACTTAATTGTTATATATTCATTGGGAATTGAACGCTTTAGCAGTATTAAGTTACTTTTTTCTTATTTAATGCCTTTGTCCTGAATTCTACCTTGTCTGTTACAAGAATTGTGACTCTGCTTTACATTATCTGCTTTTGTTTTGAGATCTTTGACCAGCTTTTTTTTTTTTAAAATTTGCATATGGGCAGGAGGCACCAGGGATCCAACTCCAGACCTCTAGCACGGCAGGTCGGAGCTCTGCCTGCTGAGCCATGGCAGCTGCCCATGATTTGACCAGCTTTTTATATTCAGCCTTTATGAATCAATTTTTCTTAGACATAGAGTTGAGGTTAACATTGTGATTCAATCTGTACATTTTTTTTAAAGATGACTCTGCAATTTGCATTTATTGATATGACAGAAATGTTTGGTAACAATTATGTCTTATTTTACATAATGTTTTCATTTTATAACTTTTTTCTTAAAAAAATCTATTACCATGTGTTCTGTACGTTGCTTGTTTTTTTATATTAAGTTTTCTGATATTTAGGGAGATTTATTTTTTCCTGTAGAATTTTCATAATTATATCTTTATATAATCTCATTAGTGTTAATTTTCTTTAGAGAGTATCTATTAGTTTCCTTTTACCAACAATAATAAAGGTAGTTTGTTTACTATTCTGCCTTCATTTCTCTCTTTTTCATTCCCCAAGTTTAGTCAATATTCTTACCTTTCTTAGTACTCTCTTTTGAAGAGGTAAATATGATTGTCAGCTTTAAATCACAGCATTTGACTTAAGGCTTTGGCAAATGAGGTGATTGAAGAATGTGTTATTTCTGTCACGTCTGTTCCCATCTCCCTCCCATTTTTTCAGTTGAATTCTTCCTTTATCATCAGGCATATATTATTTCCTTTATATTCCAATACTGTAAACTGCAATTTGTTTTACTCTTAGTAGTACAGTTAAATATATTCAAGAATTATCACTAGTCCTTTTACTGTAGTTTCCCCAAAAATCTCTTTATTGGCTCAAGATTTTCCTTGAGCAGTTCCCCAATAAGTGTTAATGAGAACAATATTCCATGAATTCTTGCATATTAAAAATCATCTGTACTTTTTATTCATGAAGGACAGTTTGGCTGGATATAGAATTCTTGATTCAGCCTTTCTTTTCTTGAATATTTGATAGGTATCACTCCTTTGTCTTCTTCTGGTATTGATCTCTTATCTTTCCTTTATAATTAATGATATTTTTGTCTGGTCATCTAAAGGATTCTTTATTTCAATCATTTAATAATTTTATTAATGCATAAGTAGCTACAGACCATTCTAAGTCAATTTTCTGCCATACTGCATTTGTAACATTAAATATATGTTTTGTTAAAATTTTTTATTTTCCTTTTGGGTGCTCTCTGTGGAAATGTTGGATCTGCTTTGTCAGCCTTTCATTTCAGTTGTTTCCTAATTATTTGTGTCCTATATTTCAATTTCATTTTGTCTGCTTTCTTACCTCTATGACCCTTATTATATTTTTGCTATGTCTATTTTCCTAGATCATTCCAATTTTACATTCATTTCTATTATGATTTTTAGATTCTACTTTCTTTTTTCTGTCCTGTGGGGCTGGTGGGAAAAGGGTTGAATATGCAGGAAAGTGGCACCTGGGAGCAGAGAGATAGAAGATGAGTTTGAAGGATGAGATAGGGGCTAGATCATTTAAGCCTGAGGCTCTAGCAAGGAGTTTGGGTTTTGTTCCAAGAGTGACAGGAAAACAAAGGAGTATTTTAAGCATGAGAGTGACACAATCTATGTATTAATAGGATCACTCTAACTTTGGTGTAGAGAGTAGATTATAGGGAAGAGAGAGTAGAAGAGAGATCAGACAGGAGGCCACCGAAAGAATCTCAGTTGTATGGTTAGGGTAGGAGTGGTAGAGCTTATGAGAAGTGATTTTATATAAATTTTCATTTCTCTTCCTTACATTGAGTATGGGACAACAAACTTAACCTATCTATTTTTTAAAAAATGCTTATATGTTTACAAGTAGCTCTTCAGCTGAAATATGTGTAGACTGTTTAGGTAGTACTTACTCATTTAGCAAACATTTATGGCTGACTTAGTGCCAGCCATAGTTGTAGAGAAAAGGGATACAGTGATTAAAAAAAAAATACAAAACAAAAAGATGAGGCTCCTGCCCTCAGGGAATCTGTATTTTGCTGCCTAAGAATAACAGTAAAAGTAATAAATACAGTTAATTTTAAGCGAGCACTTACGTGTTCTAGGTAATGTTCAGAGTACTTTCTATGTAATATCTCATTTATTCCTCACCACTCCATGAGATGGGGACTGCTGCTATTGTTATTATACTCAAATACTAAAGTAGTGAAATACTGTAATACTCAGGTGAAGACTCTGAGGCTAAGCGTGGTAAGTACCTGCTCCTAAGTTCTCACAGCTGGTAAGAGGTAGAGCCAGATTGCAGGCTTGTGTATAGAGGTGAGTCAATAGAGAAGAAATATGAAAAAATGTGATAGAGAAAATGTGGTAAGCAGGGAGAGTCTCTCTGAGGAGGTGTGTGAACAGAGACCAGGTGAATGCACAAGAAACATCCATCCATGTGCAGCCATCTGCACACGAGGCAGAGAGAATAACAAGTGTGAAAGCTTGAGAACCGAAAGAGTTTGATATGTGAGGAATAGAAAGATTAGGATGGTTGGAACATGTTGGACAAGGACGGCTATATTTCACGTTGGGACTAGAAATCCAGCTATGGATTCTGAGGTCACAGTGCAATGGGAGACACCCATTAGGAGGCTACTGCAAGGGATCATTTAGGGGAGATGGCTTGTGGTGGAGGTGGAGAGAAGTGGATGGATCTGATATATATTTTGGAGGAAGAATTAATAGTACTTGTTAATGCATTTGATACGGGGAACAGAGAAAGGAAGGACTCAGAGTTAATTCCCTGTGTAAATATGCCAGAATATCAGAATATAACATTAACCTATTATATAATATTGAGACCAGATAATTCAGCATATAAGGCTTTAGATTAATAAGGAGGGAATGAAGGTGGAGTCAGGTAGGAGGTAATATGAGAACAAACATTAATTAATTAATTAATTATAGGATAGACAAATTTTACATGTGGTGTCTCTTTTATCATGTATAACTATTCAGTCATTCATTTAACAACTACTTGAGTTGAGCCAAGCCTTCAGTACTGAAGATACCTCGGGTGTGGAGGATGGAGGGAGGGACAGACAAAAAGCCCAAATTCTTGCTCTTGTGAAGCTTACAAATTAGTGAAAGCGTACATTCTGTTATTTGAAATATCTAGGCATTATTTTTCCTCATTCTCCCAAGGCTTGGAGTAAGTGATTTGTCCAAGGTGATATGAAGGGGTGTGGCCTAGATTCAGCTGTGATCTTTACGACTCTGAAGTTCATATTTAGTCCATTACTCATGTTAAAAATGCAATAGCTAGGTAAGGCCTTGATGGCTATCTATAAGTCGATACCAATGATCTAGGAAATTGAAGATTTTTTTTTCAATTAGAGTGCTTTTGAATTTTTTCCTTTGTTCCTCTTGTTTAATTTAAATTGATATTTAAATTTGGCATTCGCAATTACAGGCTGCTGTTAACAACATTCTCAATTAGGACTGAAGAAGTGTGTCTAACACTCTGGAAACCCATCTCCCAACCCCCAGAGTGCCTGAGTTTATGTGAAACAGAGAGATTTGCTTCACTGGCAGGTTTCTTGCCTCTCACTTCACTCCCACAGCTCTGTGTTTGAATATTCAGAAGCAAGGTTGGAGGTAGGAGTCAATTATTTTGGGTGGGTTACTGTACCTGAGCTGTTCACTCAGTGATGGAGGGAAAACACACTGTAAGTAAAATCAGAGATTTTTGAAATGTTTGAGTTGTTATTCTGAAACTTCCAATATAAAATCTATATGTAATGAATTATCTTAAATTGAGTTTTAATGGCCTCTAAATTGTATATAAAGCACTAGCTCAGGAGCAGTCTCCTGTGCAGATAAACATCATTAGTGTTTAAGTAGGGAAATTTCTTTAGCTTCCACTTCCCTCTGGCTTTTCTAACAGCTCTGTGGATACTTTTCTGCCTAATGTGAATGCCAATGTGCTCTTCTTTTTGACTTCCACCATGTGCATACATGCTAATAGCTGGATTTTGAACTTGTCACTCCTGAAAAAAAAATATTAGCTCTTTGCTGTCTTTGAAGCTTTACTTTCCATTTGCACATGCTCATTTTGGCAGCTCCTCATGAGCGTTCAACTTGCAGGAAATCCTTAGAGGAATGAAAAGGACAGGCTCACCCCCACAGCGGGGTAAGTTCCCAGCTTAGTCACTCCAGTGGGATGAGTGCTGACACGGTGTATTGACAAGCCTGTTTAATACCCAAGTGCTCCTGTGAACCAGCACATGGCTGCTTGGAAAGCTGGCATTCCCCTAGATGGCGTGGAATTTTGGCTGCTCAGCTTGCAAGTCTCCCTCTATCCAACTAACCCTTCTGGATTAAGCTGAATGTGTGAAAGGGGTGGGGGAGAGCCCTGAGAAGTTCCTTGACTACCTGGACTTGGATAGAGCCATTGCAGGAACGTGGCCTTGTGGTTTGCTCACTGCTGGCTGCTGCCCACACCAGCCTCCATGGACACGCCCTAAGTGGCCTGGCCCCAGAGCAGCTCTGTAGACTGCTTGTACGGTCACACCAGACTTCGCTAAGTGACAGCCTGCTAAACTCCAGGAAACTTGGAGTTTTTGGTCGGCTTAATGCTTTCCCATAAGACCCTTGGAAGAAAGAAGATGTAGAATGACATGCATTTATGACACCCAGTGTAACTCTGGTTTAAACATTTTTCATTAGAGTCAGATTGGGCTTCTGAACAACTGTTTTTAATGCATATAGTCTACCTCAATCTCAGTTTTGTCTCCAAGAAAAAATAGACTATAAATGATAAATAAATGAAAGCTCTCAATTAAAGAAAGCCTACAAATCACATTATTTACTTAACTGGGCACATTAATATCTACTGGCTTTCACACATATTTTCTATAGGTGGCTTTAAGTCAACCACCTGTTTTCAAGCTGGAAATGGGCAGGACTGGTGGCTCTGGTGTCAAGTAGACTTAGGAATTTTGCGCTTGCTCTACCTCTTACCCTGTGATCTTGGGCAAGTTACAGAACTTCTCTAAGCCTCACTTTTCTCCTTTGGAGAATGCAAATAGATATTAGCAGTACTTGCTCACTGGGTTGTTGAGAGGACTGAGATTATACATATCCAATACTTAGCGCGGTGCCAGGCCCATAAAAGGCAGTAAGCTAATGGCACTGGCAATCCTGTTAATGAAGTCATTACCACTGATACCTCCTCTAGGCTGAGTTTTTCTCCACTTGTACTGCTATTGTTTTGAATTGATAACCAGTGAGAGAACTCAGACCACTCAATGATTGGGAATATAAGATTTTGTTCATTATACCAATTTTGAAAAAAGAATTGCAACTGGATCAATAAATATATAATGTCTTTCATAGATACATTTATAATGCAGCAAATAGATTCTAGCGGAAATATTTACTGAAATATTCAAAGGTGTGAATGACATCTCTTGCTAGGAACAACTTAAGTTCAATGAACCAGATTTGCCTATATGTGTGCATTGTATGTATGTATTTTGCTTTATTCGTATTGTGAATTTCTTTTTCTTGCAGCTGATTTAGACTGATTACTCTAAAGAGAAAATATGCTGCATGTAATTCTGAGACATCATAGAACAGGGTAAAGATATTACCCAATTGTAATTTTTAAGATGATTTTAATGTTGATATCAAGGAGTACCTTTTCACTGTTGCCATAATGAGCACTGTTGGAAATCAAGAGGAATTTATGGAATCATAACCAATTTCTATATTGATTAGGGGAAGGTCTATTTATTGCTTGTCAAATTAAGACAATGATAGTTTATTACTTCTTTTGATATGAAATTGATCTCTGATTGGCCTTTTTACCAGAAAAAAAATCCTCTACTTCTTTTTGGTTCTTCTGTAAATAATTCACTTTTTTTTAATCCTTTGAGAACATTCAAGTTCAGAAACTCAGCCAAAACATTCAAAAATTTGCACTGAGGAAGTGGTTTCTTTGGAAAAGGGATGAAATTAAAGTTATCCAGCCTTAACTCTGGTACCACAATTTGTGAGATCTGATAAAATTTTCTTTCCTATATCTGAAATTCATCTCTTGCTAGTTCTACAATATCAGATTGGTATCTTTGCTTTCTAAGAAACCCTATGTCAATTCCCAGCACTTTACTGGTATAAATCCATTCTGCCTTTGGCATACTGCCAAATCAGCTTGACATATACACAAATCTAAGTGAAAATATTCCAGAAACATTGGGAGATGTTTAAATTGTCTAACATACACCAGTGGATATTTCAGAATGTCTTCCATTTTGGATTACTCAAGTGTTGCTACTCAACTTCAGGAATTAATCACCTGCAATTGTTCACTCTATAATTCATGCACTGAGAATTGAAGTCTTATGCTAATATATTACTGACAAACTTTATCAGTCCCTTTTTTTTCTAATAAGTGAAAAATAGCCTTTCAATTACATTATTACTTTAAGCTGGGAACTACCATCTCACAGACCCAGAGAGCTAGTGCTTTGTCTCCAACACTGTTATTTAGAAATTAAAGACAAAACAAAAAACTTGTTAGGGTGTTGATTGAGAGGATATATCTAAGACATTGCTAACCCAGTCTATCCTTAACAAGTACTAGTCAGAGTTTCAGGGCTTGGAAAACAAAGAAATCGTCAGGCAATAGCTAAGATGCTTTCAGATGGAAGGAAGATATTGAGAGTACCGAGAATGACCCAGAGAAAATTACATTTTATGAAATTCATTGCTGCCCTCCATTGTCTGAAATTGTGTACAGATGACATCAGTTTAGACTAAACCTTAAGGGCAGCCTAAGGGGAAAGCAAATGACATATATGCAGGAGCTAGAATTACTCCATTCTCCATACTCCTGTAGCAATTTTTTAAAAACTTGTAGACTACTAGAATACATTCCATTTTATAATTAGACATGTTTAAATGGCTGTCTTTCCTGTTAGAGAGCATTTCAAAATTCAATCTGATATAACATGGCCTCATTTATTTTTGCATCCCACTCTTGGTTCTACAGATCGCAAGGAGTTTTAATGGTACACAGTAAGAGTTTGATGACTGTGTAGGAGCTGAGGGGCCTGTACCCTCCTTTTGCTTTGCTGGTGAATGTTTATGATCAGAATCTCTATATGAAGACTTTAACACTTATATACAAGCCCTCTGTCCTGTTCACCAGCCGTCCTTCCCCCAACTGTCCTAAACTAAGTTAATGAATAGCTTTCATGCATTTGGGGGAATTTTGACCCATCAGAACAATATATTTACCCAAATTTGCCATATTTTCATGCAATAGATTAAGAGAAAGGTATGAAAAAATTGGCTTAGATTAAATAAATTGGTGTAGAAGTATAGAGCAAGGAGAATTAGCTTTGCCAAGGGTTGATTGGTGAAGTGAGTGAGAATGGGAATCCATTTAAAGAGGCACAGAACAGCTAAATCCTAAAACTGAAAGATGTAAAACAGAAATGGAGAGGCATTCACATTCACGCAATGCACACACATGCACAGACATGTACATCAGCATTCTAGGCCAGAGCTGAATCTGCAGGCATGTTCCTTAATTTGGCGTCTTCATGTTCTTTTTTTTTTCCTTACAACCTTTAAAATAAGGATATTTGATTTGTGCTTTCTTTGGAGGAATATTTTAAAGATTAATTATTTAAAAAATAAAGACCCAGCAAGAACTCTAAGCAGCTCAGCGGCAGAAATCATGCCTCCCACAAATAAAATGATTACTTGCAGTTAATATAAATGTTAGATGGTGGTAGAGGAAGAGAACATCTAGAAAGGATCTGGTCACTTATATGACAAATAAGCAACTGTCAGCTGCCAGTCAACTACTTTTCTATTCTTTTAAGTTTTTCTTCCCTTGACTATTTCCCATGACCCCTTTTTTTCTCCAAAATTCTTTATGAAGGAAGTGAGGATGGGAGGAGACCAGGTAAAAAATAAAAAGGTTTCATTTATTATATAAATTTACAAGTAAAACATGTTTTGTTAAAGCTCTTTATAGATAAAATGTTCTACGGATATTTGTGAAACATAAATCTTGCCTAAATGAATACATAATGCCACGTGGCAGCTCTGGCAAGGGATATCATCTTGTGTAATGAAAAAAGGAACTGCTATTGTTTTGAATTGTATTCTTACATGTGATTTTAAAGAGTTATTATTAACTCCTAATTTATAGACAGAAAATGTAAGAATTCATTTTAGAAATTGTATGTTGGTCAATTTTATAATTGTTTAATTTTTATTATATTTAACACAAATATTTTATTGGAGAAACAGAAAGGAACAGGTGAACAAAAAAACAAAAAAGCAATCAATTCTGTCGTGCAAACAATAATGGAACTATTACCACAAATTAATCTATCTTGGATGAATGCCAAATAAGCTTCACATTAAATACTTTAAGACTGTAATTCATTTAAAGTAAATCAGAAACTCTCCAACTCTAAGTGATAGAGTTTAAGTGACCTTTCTACTGCTACCAGGAATAAAAAGTATCTTCTAAATGTCCTCCTCAAACATTTGGTGATTCATGATTTGGGAAGAAAGTTGTTAGATGTGTCATTTAGAAGTGGTGCAAAAATCCCAGCTGGAATACAATTAGCCACATTTTTTTAATTGGGTATGATTTTTTAATGTATGGAAAAAAGTCAAATTAAGAATTTCGCCATTGTCTATAGACATGTGAAACACCTTCCAGGAGTTCTAAAAACAATTACTGCTAACTGGATGTGTCCCTGAGAGTCAATCCATTTCAAACTTGACTCACTTGCTATATCAACATCTTTGTTACTGAACACTTAATTGATGTTAATAACCATGATTAGGAGGTCTTTTTAGTTTCCTTGGCTGCTCTAGTAAATCCCTTTCAATTTGTTGGCTTAATCAATGGGAATTTATTAGCTCATGGTTTTGAGGCTAAAAGAAAGTCCAAATCAAGGTGGTACTTTCTTCCCAAAGACTGGTGTTCTGGGGCTGACTGCTGTTGATCTTTGGTTCCTCTATCACCTGCAGTGTACATGGCAGCCTCTCCTGGCCTCTCTGTTTTCTTTTGGGTCCTGTTAAATTCCAGCTTCTGGCCACTCCCTGTAGCTTTCTCTCTCTGTTTGAATTTCATTCCATTTATAAGGGGCTCCAATAATAGGATTAAGACACATCTTGAGTGATGTAGGCTACAACTTAACCAAAATGACTTCATCAAAAGATCCTGTTTACAATGGGTTCACACCACATTAATTGATTAAGTTTAATAATATGTTTTCTGGGGGCAATACAGTTCCAAACCACCACAGGAGGCATAGAAATATTCTCAAACACACACACATACACATTAAAAATAATAGGTTCAAGTATTTACTAATCCAGCATCCTTTAACTCTTCAATTTAGAGTTCAGAAGCCCTTAAGTATGAAAAGTACTATACTATGTAAGTTATGTTAAAGCAAGGCACTAAAAACAAGGACACATAAACAAAACATTCCAAATAATGTTCAATCAGAAATACACTAATATACTAGGACATACCATTTTGTAAACCTCAGTAGTTTTATTTGACTTTGGTTCATTCTTCTGATTTAGTTGCAAAAGAAGAGACAAACAGAAGTAATAGTAGTATCAAGAGTTCCTATTTTTGGGTGCTTTCTACATGCCAGGCTCTCCCTGCATACATACCATGTAATTTTCACAATAGGCTTGTGAAGTGGGAGTTATTCATCTGGTTTTACAGTGGAGTCATAGATCCAAGAAGTTGCAGAGCTGAATTTGAACTGAGCTCCATTTTAATCTCCAGTCTGTGCTTTGTGGTATCAGAACTGTTGCTGTAAAGTGGCATAAGCAGTCATGCCTTATTTTACTAGAATATTAATGTTTTAACCATGTTTGTTATAAAGTGCATTTCTCCAAAGGAAACTCTACCAATGATTTACATTATACAATTTGAGACTGTTTGTCAGTATGTAAGTTTTATAATGTCTGAGACTTTGTCTATTTTTTTTCATTGCAGACACAGTACCCAGCAGATAAGGGTGTTCAATAAATGTTTATTGAATTAACTGTGTAAAAAATAATCTTTTATATATAATAGAAGCATAGATAAGAATTCAGAAAGTATATTGGAGTATACTTTTTAAAAAAGCTTCTAAGTAAACTAAGATTACTCAAATATGGCCACCTATTCAAAATATTAGTAATTTTATTTGTTTTACTGAGAATAAATAATAAATTCTGAAAATAATAATCTTACCCTGGATGCCTGTTTTATGATTTTCTACTATTATAAATGTAGTCAAGTTTTAAAAGTTGAACTTGTTCAATATACTTTCCTCAGCTTCAACTTATTTGAATATATGTAATATAAAATTCAGAAAAAAAGTTCTTTATTTTTCCTATCACTGAAATTTGCTGACTTTGTTCTACTCTAGTAGCATTTTTTTTTTGCATGGGCAGGCACTGGGATTGAACCAGGTCTCCGGCATGGCAGGCAAGAATTCTGCCATTGAGCCAGCGTTCACCACCCTCTAGTAACGTTTTATAACCTTCTTTAATCTACTAGGCAATCAGTGATTTCCTACTCTGAATTCCATCTCTTTATATGTGCATCATCCTCATTTGTCTGTGAGCATCTTAAATTCAGGGCCCTGTAGTATACATCACTGTATCTTTAGGACATAGCATAGGACCTGGCCTATTGCAAAGACTCAATAGATAGTTGTGGGAAGAAAATAAAATGAAGAAGAAGTAAAGGAAGAGACAGAGATAGAAAGAGAGAAAGGGAGGAAGAGAAAGTGTAAGTGAGAGCAAGCAAGCAAGCAGAAAGAGGGAAGGCAGGAAAGAAAGAAGGAAAGAAGGAAAGAAAGAAAGAAGGAAAGAAAGAAAGAAAGAAAGAAAGAGAGAGACAGAAAGGAAGGAAGAAAGGAAGGAAGAAAGAAAGAAGGAAAGAAAGAAAAAGTTCTTGAATTAAAAAAAGATAAAGTCAAGGATCAAAAATGCTAAATCCTTCCTTAGAAATGGAGATCTATTGCCACATTTAACAAGAGGTTTACATAAATAATTGACCAGCACTCCAAGAAGCTTAGTACATTAATAATTGACACTTTTGAGAATGCTTGAATCCTTACTGATCCTTCAAATAAGATTTGCTGAGGCTGGGGAGGTGCTAATCATTGTCTGGTATTTCACTACAACCCATAAATTTTTACAGGATTAGTTAAATCATTCAGATGACCATTGCTGCAAGAGTACATTTGTTCATTGGTAGCGACATACTCGAGATTGTCCAGAATCTAGGGGATATAGTGAATTTTTGACCAATTTGAAGTTCTGTTGCATTAATCTTGACTCAGTATCATATACTCATACTGCATGCAATTTAGTAGTATTTTGTTCATGTGCATGCTAAGTGCTCTTATTATCTTTCCAAACCTAAACTTTTATGTTTCTTCTCTTACTTTGTACTAGCTAATATAAGGAAGTTTTTCAGAAAAAAAGGAGAAAGGGAATATAAGCAGAACGCAGGGTCTATGACAATAACGTCTAATATTTCTCACTCATTAGAGAATCTTTCTGTTCCTCGAAGTCAATCAACAGGCATTAATTGAAAGCTCAAAGGGTGAGCTGTGTAAGGCTCTTGAAAAAGAATAATCTTCAGGACGATAGTGTGCCAAGCAAAGATTTATTTTCTACGTCACTTAGAAAGGGCTTTTTGTTTTTCACAAGGACTTTCCAAACAGCCGATTGAAATATTAAACAGCAATTCACCTTTCATCTGATGATAAAAATAAATTGAATGGACAATTAATGGAGAGCTCTTCTCAAATTTAGATTATGCAAGTCACTAGCAGTCTCACTTTCAGGGTGAAAACAAATAAATAAAAAAACTATTAAAGAATCCCTCTAAAAATCCAAATACTATGTCAATTATATATCAATTATTGTTTCAAAAGTCATTTACTGAGTGCCAACAATGTTGAATGCAGCAGGCATATTGCAAATTTCGAAGACGTGTCTGATACCCATGTAAGTATGATCATGTTTGTCAACCTATCTGTCCAAAAGGTGCTATGGACTTTCCTAATAGAATGGAAAACTCTTGCTTTCCTCCATGACTAGTCAACTAGCCAAGTCTATTATTGATTGCTCACCAAGTACAAGGTGCTTCAAGAAACTGTATCTTCTGAACTTTGAATTCATATTCCAGTCAAGAACATCTGACATTTCTAAACTGACCATGGAGTGTGATGTGGAAGAAAAAGCATGGTATTTAGAATCAAATATATTCCGGCTTAATTTCCAGCTCTTTCACTTACTAATCTCTTAGGAAAATTACTTAATTCTTCTGATCTTTAGTTTTCTTGACTATAAAATAGATCCTTTTATTTCTCACAGAATCAATTGAAGGATTAAAATGAAATGATATATGCAAAGTACATAGCTCAATACCTGCCAGGTATTAGTGACACAGCAAATAGCACTATCCTCCTATTCATTTTTCATAGTAGTTCTCTCCCCATTCCCCCAAGCTAAGAAAGGAGGGAATGAAGTGGGGGGAGCAGTCAGGGGAGGGAAAAGAGACTTAAATCATTGGAAACTACGACATCCTTGCCCTGACTTTTGGGGTCACTGCATCCAGTGACTCTGCATTTTATAACATAGTTCAGAACAGTTCTCTAATGAGGATGATCATTAAAATTCCTTGCAAATGAGTCTGGGCTTCAAGCTCATTTTCTAATCTGAAATGAGCCTCAAGGTCAGATTCTGATTCAGTGGGATGTAATGGGGGCCTAGAAATCATGTTTTTATACTCTAGGAAATGTTGATGTCAAGTTAGACTGGGAACAGCTGAACCAAGAGGTGACATTAAAGCTCATGAAGACAAAAGGGAATCGTCCATCTCCCGGAGAGTTAATGCTTTTGGGATAAACTCTTGTGACTCAGGGAAATAGACGCATATGTGAATTTGCTATGGTTGTGGAGAAGATGGCCATTAATTGGCAGAATTTAAGAGGTCCATTTCAGAAGCTAAAGCATGCTAACACAGGGTTGGGAAATGTGACAGGAGCCCAGAAGATAAGGTTCTCTGCCACCTTGGGCACAGAAAAGTCCCAGATGGCCTGGCATGGCTTCATTTTGTAGGCAATGGAGATACTTGTGGAGGTCAGGAAAAACACGTAGACATGTTGGAACCCAACAAGGGAAGGATTAGAAGGTTATAGTGAGTACCTCATAATCCACCATTTAAAAAGATGCTGGAAGTCCCCACTGACCCTGCCCTGGTACACGGGGGAACTCGGATAGGTTGTGGAGGACCATCCCCTCAGCTGCCGACCCATATGGAGTTTCTAATCTAGCAGAATTGAATCTACTTCCCTTGATGTCTTCCTTTTTGGTGAGTGTCTGAAGTACTGCTGAGGTCAAGTATGGCAAGTCCATATATCTTTCTGACAACGGCCCTTCCTCCATTCCCGAGAAGAGCACCATATCCTGAAATGTGTCCTTAGAATAGATGTTCATATTTTGGGTGAAGGGAGGTTCTGCCATCAGCCAAATTTGGGAAACATTGGGTTGACAAAGATAAACAAGTTTCTTTATAGCAGGTTTTCCTTTAATAAGTCACTGCACGTTGTGAATCCACAAGAGAAGGTCACAGTGCGAAGCATTTCCCAAAATCTTTTTACACAGTTCCTGTATTAGACCAGGTTCTCTGTTTTTAAGTGACAGAAATACAGCTTTGACAGGAATAACCTATAAAGGGAACTTACTGATTCACAGAACCGAGAAGCCCAGTATGGTTGCATCCGGGGGCCTCAAATGATGTCATCAGCATCTGTCTTTCTCCATCTCTTGGCTTGGCTTTCCTCCAGGTTGGCTTCATTCTCACCCAGTCTTTCTCTATGTGATGGTCTCTGGAGCTTCAGGCTTACATCATGTTTATAGTTACAAATCCTGCTTTGGAAAAATTCCCTCTAGAGACCAGAACTTAAGTGAATAATTTTTGACTGTGGGGGTATTTAAATCTTATGCAATTTAGTTACTATAATAAGATTATGAAATATAAATTTTGAAGTTTTTGTTTTTATATACAAATCTTCTTAATAACAATTATGGTATGAGTGCGTGCTGGATTAAGATACCATGAAAACTGCCTAATGGAAGATGTCCTTTAGAAGTGCTAGTATTTTTGAGAACTCAATTTGTTTCTCCATTTCCTGACATACTTCAACCCCCAATTTGTACTTTATAATTTGCATTGTGTTTCCATATTGTCTCCAAAGCCATTAGAGGCCACCATGGATTAAGGAAATAGGTTATAAACACATGGAAGCAAACATACAATTTTACGAACTCCATGTATTATGCTGTTTAAAATGTAACCTTTAAAATAATCTTATGCTATTACTCTCTGTAACTGCTGACAATAATCACATTTTAATTGAACTTTCTTAGAAAACTGCAGCAGATATAGTTGCAAACTTTTATTGGTTATCAACTTTATCATAAATTTATGACTAGATTCCGGATATATTTGACTGTGAATCACAGGATTTTTTAGCGCCCCAAATTGGCCCTAAATCATCAACTACACGGCATTGGCGAAAATTGCTAAGTAGTCAGGATGAAAGGAGGTTGCCCTTTAGTTGGTCAACTAGTAATCATTTTCATTTTGAAATGCATAATGGAATTTTTTTTTTTTACATTTGGGATATTTGGGGGGATTTTTATTTTTCTGACTTAAAGAAATTCTTTTTCACATGGGCTATTTTGAGGGATTTTGATTTTTCTAACCTAAGGAAACTATTAAGTTAGCAATTGAATTCCCTAGTGCATGCTCATTCTCTTCTATAAATTTACTGTGTTCTTAAGGCCAGTTAGGTGAGAACCATAGTGAAAGCAAAAGCACTTGGAATTTTTACAATTGAAACCTCAAATGCTTTTGTCAATCCTCTCCATGATGCTACTTGATATTCACTAATGACGATATCCTAAGAGCCTTCAAGATTCTGAGCAGTTTCCAAATCATCAGAGAAAGATCATGCTATGCCTAGCAACAAAATAAAAACTGAATAATTTACTTTATTGTTTGAAAACTAGTTATCCACATCAAATATATATGTATCTTCTTTTAAGTTATTTGTTTAAATAGAACACTCTGCAAGATAATAGAGTTTGCAATGGATTTTTTTTTTACTAACCTTTTGAATAAACTGTTTAAACTTTCTTCCACATCCAAAGTACTTCTGCATGTCAGCCAATATGCCAAGTGCTTTATTCAGATGATCTCATTTAATCCTCGCAATGATTTTATTAAAAAAGTGCTGTCTGGTTTTAATCCCAATTTTACAGATGAAGAAACTGAGCCACAAAGGGGTTGGATGATTTGTCCAGTATTACTCAGTTCATCAACCACAGAGTTAACAAGGCAATCTAATTATTCAATCCAATGATTGATCATCTTACCTGTGAGCAGCTCACCGGACATTACTACCTAAGGTAGTATTGGGAACTTTCAGATTTACCTCAAACGTAGGGAAGCCCTACATTAAAAAAAAGTAAACAAAAACTAAAAAACATGATGAGGACTGCCTGATGACTGGGCACATATTAGATATTGCATGTCTTGTGCTCCTGAATTTGGGTACAAAGACTTTAACAAAGCTCCCATCAATAGAACAAGTAAATACAAAAATCTCATATTTGTACTGTTACACTAATAAGCTTAATAACAATAATCCACAGACATCTGCAATCATAAAATAAAACCTTCATTACCATTTCAATGTAGTTACTACAAATCCTCAGGTTAGCCAGTACACCAGCTGTGTCCTGGTGCTTCACAACACAAAACAGCAATTCATTCCCAATTACCACTCTCTGTTAGTGACTCTTGCTCTCTGGCTCTCATCCCAAACACTCCTGCTGTTCAGGTCTATTGTTTCCCTTCACAAGAAGCCTTTTATTTCCTGGGAAAGCTTGAAGTATTGTCTCCATGAAAAACTAGGCTAATCTTCTAACTTCTGGTTTCTGACTATTTGTCCTCCAACATCCTGGACATACTCAGTCTTCCCTTCTGCCTTTCTAGAGGGAAACGCATAGAATATACAGTTCTGGAAGGTGTACAGAATGCTTTGCCCAAAGAATGACTCTCAAGGAGTTAACAAAGCTTAAGCTATTTTCTGACTTTGTAAAATGAACTCGGCCAGGCTGCAGATAATGAGCTTAGGTCTCCCTATAGGAGCTGGGGAGTTGAGAAAACTCCCTCTCTATCATTCCTGCTATGGGCTTCCAAATCATCGAATTCCAGATAAAATTACAGAGGGTTTCCCTCTGTGAGTTCATGGCCTCAGAACAGCAGGTTAAACACCAGACTGGTGGAAAATGAAGGATGGTCATTAAGCCACATGTAATACATATACCAGTTTACAGAAATTTTATATTACTTAAGAGATCCTATTTAACAGTTTATTTTTATGCCACAATATACTTATCTTTTCCTTTTTATCTGGACCCTAAACTTTTTTGCAATCCTGAACACATTTGAAGAGATGGAATGAGATGGTGTTTGATGATATATATAGGATTTCGGAAAAAGTCTTTTGGATTACTTTTTGCAATACAAAAAAACATGACCAAGAAATTTGTCTGTTCTGCTAGGATATGGAAACCTAAGGCTATTAACTGTCAAAATAGGGGTCATTCAGATATTTCCTCAATTTAGAATTTCCTACTAGGTGTTTGATAATAGGGAAAATGAAAAGGGTACATTTTCCCTATTATCTTCTACTATGTTGTCATAACCCATTACTTTGTACAGAGGGCCTCTGTTTTCCCAACCTGGGACTCTATTTTAAACCTCTTCAGATTTTCATCTGGGATTGTGTGGAATAGAGGGAGGCCCTCCCACTCACAGCCCACAGCTGTGAGCTCACTTTGGAGATCATCTTCTCCTTGGGATGAGCCACTGATTGAACCAGAGGTTACATAGTAGCACGTACCAGCCTTATCTTAAGTCTCTGAGGATGTGTTCATTTTGATGTCAATGAAAGAGGACTACTCTGTCTACTAACATAGAAGGGAACTTTGCTGAAATGGAAGGTGGCAACTATTCATAACACCGCATCCATTTCCAGGCAGCATAGTATACAAGTGAAACTTTGTTATTGCATGGCAAGTTTACAAAGACAGAGGCGAGAAGGAAAAAGAATCTGCCTGTAGGGTTCCGCTGTATGTTATAGCAGTAGCTATTGGGATAAAATTGTTGATAAACATGGTAGTGGGTTCATTTCCATGGGTTGAGTTCATGGATCTTCTCAAGGGCAGCTTTAAACTTTTGGCAAGTAATTTGCTGCAAAGAAGTAAACACTGTGATGTATGTAAATGTATGTGAGGAATGTAAATGGAATATCCTGAAAAACTGGTTCATCTTAAACACAAAAGCTAAGGGTGAACTAACTTGTTATTTGTCCTCCTCTTTCTTCACCAATACTTACATGTAATCTTCTCTCTGGCAACTAGCAAACAGAGTTTGATATATTTTTCCAGATAGAAAAATAAAGTGACACCATTTATGGAGTTCACCCCATAGATAGCCATATCTTGTGGGTGGTTTTGGCGACTGGGTTGTAAAAATAGATTTAGGACAAATATAAGCATTCTTTGGCATGGTTAGAGTCATCAAAGAATGTCTACATGATCAAGTTCTGCCTCCTGAATGCCTATTTTTAGGAGGTGCTAAGGAGTGAATTGTAGTTATTGTAGGGATGACTACAAATATTCTATGAATTCTTAGATAATGAATTTTCCTTATGAATGTGGACTCTCAGAAACAGAAATAATTTAGACAACTAAAAACATTTATTCTGAAAACACTGCATTGGAACTAGTTTCAGCACCCCATGATATTGTATTATAATGCACCATAGCAAGTTTATCATGCTCAAGGGATGGTTTGTGTAAAATGCACCAGTATTAAAAGGGACTAAGAAAGTGTCTTAGCAGTGATCACAAGGGGTCAGGTTTCTGTGGGTGATTCAGGATCTGAGTGTGATATGAGAAGTCAGACTCTGAGAGGCAGGACAATTTGGAACAGGAAATCAGTCACATTATTTGACGGCCTCCAGCTTGTTTCAGTGCCTTGTGGAGTCATAGGATTGAAAATAGTGGGCAGCTGGAGGATAATTCTTGTTAGGATAGTTAGAATACTGAAGTAAAAGCTAACAGCCCCTTAAAAAAATTCTGACTCTTCATGCTCTTCAACTATATATAGCATCTTTAGAACACTTATGTTTAGAAACTCTACAAAACTCTGTATACTTGAAATGTAATAAATATATTAAATTTCTACATGTGTATGAAAATCCTATAAGAATGTTTTACAATAAACCAACCAAATAAAATCTAAGTTGCTTGGGAATTTGCAGTACAATTAGAGGATAGAATACTAATAGACATAAAAGTGAATGAGACAACCAAAAGCTTTTTTGAAGAAAACTTTGATTTAAGTGAGTAAATAATGTTAACATTTTATACAAGATAGGATTAGATTCAAATTTCCTACTTTCACGGTACACTCTGATTTGTCTTTCTATAGTCTGACACTTGTTTCATTCTTTTCTTACCTTTCTTCACATGCTACCTTGACTTATATCCTACAAATTGGTAATAAAGGTCCTTTGTACACTTTTCAGTTTGTCTTCTTGGTAAGTAGATTTCATTTTCCAAAGGCCAGGTAAGTTGTCCCATCATTAAAATGCCCTTTGATTTCTAGCGATGATTTATTCAAGTTTGAAACTCCCAAATTCTCAAAATCTCAGAGGTATACTAAATTAATGTTAATTGTAGAAAGGAAAATGTCCTTTCTGCTGAAGACAATTTGGAAGTTAGCATGAGGGTAGAACTGGAAAAGGGGGCCAGAGGAAAGGAATAATTAAAACCACCTTAATTAAATTCTGTGCATTGAAATATTTCAGCAAAATGAGAATGATCATTCATGTCCAGAGGGAAAATTGCCATTCAATTCTGGATGGAATTCCTATTTTTGAGAACTGCAAATTTGCTAAAGTAGTAGATTCATCCAAAATTAGCTTGTAAAATGCTTGCAAAAAGCAACATTTCCAAATCATGGTCGAATGGCATTTTGTAATGGATATTTCAGTGACAAAGTATCTTACATAGGTTAAAGTATAATTATGAAAATATCTTCTATTTCTTCAAGATTTTATTACCACGTTTTGAAAATTTAATATCATACTGAGCAGATCTGAGCCCCCGAATAATATATTTTTAAGTCTGACGAGGATGCCCAGCTTCTGTACTTGAGAACTAAGAGAGGCTGTCCTCAAAAATATGTGAGATTTTTCGTGGCGTGAAACATTGCTAATGCTATGATTGATCACCAGCCTTACAACTTATCAGTAAGTCAAACAGGAATCATTTATTAGATGCCTATAGTACGTGAAACCCTGTGTATAATGATTAAATGACACAATATTGGTTTAGCAAAGGAAGTGCATAACACACACTAAGAGCTTAATAAAAGTTGGTTCCTTTCCTGATTTTTAATTGGTGGGGGTAGGTGGGTGGATTGGGATATAGGACAGTAGAAAGAAGATAACTGTGTGTAAGAGAAGACCCTGTGGCTTTAGATTTTCTCAGTGTCTAGGATGGACTGGTGCTGAGCTGTCTTTTCTTTCTTCCCAGCTGCATTGGTCGAACAAGTCACACATTTACTACCTGCCAGTCTGGCTCAGGGGTATGGCGAAAATAGAGCTTGACCTCATGGGAACCGAATCCATAATCTTGTTATCTCTAGTCCTACATTCTATCAGAGATGAAAAACAATACAAATAAGTGATGATTTTAGAAATTGTCTTGAAATCTGAAACTTCAGTAGACTGAATTAGTGTAGCTTCTCCTTTCCTAACAATTGTATCTAAGTGGCCCATTGTATGTTCATTTGGCAGAATCTGTTGGAAAATTATTTGGGCCATTTTAAAATTTGTATGGTTCAAGGTAAATCCCAAACAGAGCTATTAGACCATATGCATTTTCAAGCCTAAACTGGCCCCTGATTTTTTAAATAGCCCCCCAGTCCTTCTTGTGGGTCCGATTCCAATCTGAGTAATTTGAGAAATTCTCACTGTGTTCCTGCCTTAAAGGAGATCCACAACCAATAAATATGTTTCTCTGGGCCCTGTTGGTTTTTGAGCCTTCCTAGGGAAAACACTTTATGAACAACAATGAGATTTGAAGCCCCAACCTCCATAGGTATGATGGATTTGGATAATGTGACGGATCATGAAGAGGTGGAGTCTTCCCCCCTACTCCTTGAACTGAATTGGTCCTTTGATTTGTTTGGGCAACAGAATGTGGCAGAAGTGATGCCGTTTAATGATCCCTCCTGGAACCCTGTAAGAAGCCCAAGCCCACGTGGAGATCCATGTCAGGGAGAACTCAGGTCCTCCAGCCACTGCAAGCTCTTGCTAAGCACCCAATAATACATGAGTAAGCCTGTTGTATATTCCATTCCCTTGGGGCTCGGGGTGAGTGCAACCCTAGCTGACACCACATGAAACAGAAGAACTGCCTAGCCGAGGCCAGTTAACCCAAAGCATCTCTCAAAATAAAATAATGATTGTGATTGTTTTAAGCCACTATGTTTGGGGGTTGTTTTTTTTATGCACTCAAACCCATAGGGGTGTCAGCACTCACCAAATTCTCTTTGAGATCAGTGACACCCATTTGAGGATTCTGGCTAGGGAATATGTATGTTTTTGAAATATTTTTCTTGTAAATGTAATTGTTTTGAGTGTATAAAAATCAAAGCTGGGGCCATGGTAGCAAAAACATCACACATGCTTAACTCACTGGAAAAGGGATGAAACCAACGTTTTTGAAGATAATGATTAGTATGGGGAAGGGGTTTGTGTTTGTGTGTGTTGACAGGTTTGCATCAATATCTTCTGGTCACTGTAACATGCCAGTACCTACTAGGGGAAGCTCTTGGACTTAAAAATTCTGCCCAGATTTTCCAAGTTGCACGAGTAAGCCTCAATTCTTTTTATTATTTTCATATTGAATTAGAAGCTCTTTTACATAAATATAATTTTCTTCAGCATCTGTTGATTTTTTTGGACCATGAAATTTAGCAGGAAATTAAAAGCATGAAGATTTGCGTAGCATAATGCTGAGTTATGCAAGTTTGAAATAAAATTTTATCTAATTCTGTCTCAAAAATCTGTTTTTTTAGAAGCATAAGGCCTGACAATCTCACATTACTCACATCCACATTTGTGAATGCCACCTCACTCTCCTCCTGAGATGATTCGGTTGCTTGCCAATTTGGCCGGTAGAAAACACATTTGCTGATAGCCTGGGTCAGGCTCCAGCTGCTTTTTTTGGGTTCCTTTGACTGCTATTCCCCTTCTGGAGAGACCAGGTTGCCAGGGAAGTAGCAGGAGTCAGGATAGAGTCAAGGTCAGGAGACAATGGACATGGCATCATCCCTAATGGAAATTAGCAGAGACCTTAGGATGCAAGCATTAGGTACAAGGCCAAGAATTAGACCAGAGCATGGCAGGCAGGTGTTGAATTTAATGGGTTCTCAGTTCTCCATCTACCTTATGGCAAAGCAGTTGTAAAATTCCAAGTGGAGGACCTGGCGAGATAGCTGGTCATCTTATAGTTGTGCTCACTTAAAAGTAAGAGTAAAAGGCCAGATCTTAATTAAATGGTGGTGGCCTTTGGTGCAGGGCATTGAGCCAAGAATACCAGTGCTAAAGTACTAGGTGAAGAAAAGACAGATAATAAGGGGAGATGTGAAGTGCCAAGTCAAGGAAGCAGGCAGAGATAAAGACTTCAACCATTCATGAAGTTATGGCAAGAGAGACACAGAGAGATCATTTTCAGGCAGCAGAGCTTGGAAAAATTCCTGGATGTAAATTGGTATAAATTGTGGGAGGTTTTAAAAATGTTATCCTAGTCACACCCGTGTGAAAGGAGGCAGCAGTGGCAAGCATCAGAAAGAGCACTGAGTTAAGAATCAAGACCTTTAGTGGAGTCCCAGCTTTGAAGCTAACTAGCTGAGTGACCTTGTGTAAGTCATTTTATACCAAAGAATCAATGAAAGGATTAGATTAAACTTTCAGCAGTTATATTGCACCAACAACCAACTTTGAGCATTTACCAACTACTAGCGTATGTGCTGTGTTCTACAGGAGTGAGCTTCTGAGATGGCTATCCATAGCTTATGTCTTCAGATTCTAGAGTCCCTTCTTTATTGTCATTGGAGTTTTCCTAAATCTAAGGTTCCATCTATTCTAACTCTGTATTCTTCTATTTTAGTCCTGAATTTATGAATTAGAGTTACTTTTATGGTTGGGTTGGCTGTCAACATTTGGTCTGTAAAGAAGTGATTAGAAAACCAGGTATCTGTGGTTATGGGCATTAGAAATGTGAGAGTCATTCTTGTTCTCACTCTGGAAACAGAGCAAAGGGGGAAGAACCTGGCCATGGTGTCTCTGAACTTTCCTTTATGAAACAAGATGAGAGAGGGCTTCGGTGAGCATGGGCAGGAGGTGAGGGTTTACCAAAATCAGGAGATCAGAGTGTGTGGATTTCACTTCTGTCTCTGGATGCTCAGGGTAAAGGTCTGCTGATTTGCTAAAAAGCACAAATTCCTGCAGGGCAGAGCCATAGTATGTCAGAATTCTTTGGTAGTTCCCTGAGACAGACAGGAGGCATAGAAGGCAGTAGTTTTATGTAGACTAAGAAGATATATCATCCTCTGTAAGCCATAGCAGTTTTCATGACTATTGCTTGGCCTCAGAGAGGCCAAAAATATTTTGCTTTTCCCTCCCAAATGCAGCATAAGAGTGTCCTGGGATATGATTCATGAGATAGTAGAGTTCCAGTTTCCTCTTCCTATTCATGGAGAAGATAGAAAAGTAGGACCTAGACACAGATTAAATTTTGCTTTCATCCTTAACAAATATACCATTAGCCTTATCAATATATAATTCTGATAAGCTTATTAAAGGTGATCTTAATCATCACTACCATTATTGAAACTTCAATTCAAGGTGCTTACTGCATGCAGGCACTGGGCCAAGTGCCAACATACTGTGACTCCTGAATGCTCCCAAGAATGTTGAGGTTGGCATTACAGACCCTGGTTCATTGATGAGCATGCCTCAGGCTAGCAGGTGAATGCAAAATATTTAAAAACTGGTTTGGCAAGGTCAGTGATCAATCTGAATTAGCGCACAGATATCCTAATGTGAACAGGTTGGAAATTAGCCCTGCCTGAAGCTATTATAAAAATCCCTCATCTTCCCCCCTCCTCCTTTTCTGGTTAAAATCAATTCGTTCTTTAAGTATCTGTTTAAACAGTACTTCTTCAAAGAGGCGGCCATCCCCTAAAGGCCTAGGCTAGAGCCCTCCTTCTGTTATGCCCTCATAATCCTATTCCCTAGAATAAAAGCCATCCCACCTATAACCCACTCACAGTCTGTCACCCTCATCAGAGTCCTGTTCTCCTAATCAAGCTCCTCATCCCACTTCCTCTTGCAAAAGGGGTGAGCAGATGAATTCTTGGGGTCCATCAGTTATATTCAACATTAGTTAAATTTTGTGCTTTCATTATGATTATATATATACACACACACACAGATTCTGAGTCATCTAGAAGAACATTTTGTAACCCAGAACTTTATTTCAGTGGCAGAGCTTGCATTTGTGTTTTCAATTATGTTGGCACTGAGTAGTGCCCCTTTAATTGTTGTGGGTTAATAAGTAGGTTCACATAGGAGAACCTAACTTTTAAATAATGTGTTCGTGCCAAGTGAAGATAAAATGATGTCACAGTATGCTACATAAACAAATATTTTGCAGGTACTCAGAATAAACAGCATAGGATGGCATGTTCTGTTATGAAACTGGAGCACTCTGTGAGTGACTAATGGTTTTAGCAAAAATGTCTTCTATTATACTCAATTAATGGTGCTAATTTAAATTTTTCTGGTGTTAAAGTTCTGCTTGTAGTTATTTTGCAATTTTGACATAACTTTTATGATTGCGTAAGAGCTAGATGGAAAATACATTCATATCTAGTTTCATTTTTATATATTTTTATGAAACATTACAATAAAACTAATTTAAACCAACACCAAGGCATGAAGGTTCTGGGAAAATTTAATTTTTGCCCTTTGTGTTAGGGTTCTCCAGAGAAACAGAACCAACTGTATATGTGTGTGTGTAGCAGAAAGTATATTGTTATATTTGTTAATATGAAGAAATTAATATATATTAAGAGATTTAGCTTAAAGAATTGGCTCACATAATTGTTGTAATTGTGGGACTGACAAGCTGGTAAGTATGAATTTTGTAGGCAATCCAGATGGCTGGAAATAATTCTGGTAAAGGTGATATTGAAGTCTTGAATCTGATTTCATTAGGGGAAGCTGGCAGGCTGGAAATTCCAATTAGAGTTGATGTTGGTATCTTGAGGCAGAAAATCTGCTATCTGGAATCCTAAATTTTTGCTCTTAAGACCTTCAACTGGTTGGATGAGGCCCACCCTTATTATTCAGCGTAATTTCTATTACTTAAAGTCAAGTCACTGTAGATGCTGATACCATCTGCAAAATACCTTTACTGCAACAAATAGGCCAGTGTTTGACCAATTAACTGGGTACCATAACCTTACCAGGTTTACATATGAAATTAACCATGGTACCCCTAAAAGGGACATTATCATATTCCACCAAGTTAGGGAAAACCCTGGATGAGACAGAAATTTCCATGAAGGCAGCACTTGCTTTCCTCTTGTTCACAGCTGTATCTTCATACCCAGCAGCCTGCCGGGTACATAGTATGTACTCAATAAATGCTGGTGAATAAATGGAAGACTGAATCACTTTACTAATGGACTGTTTCAATTTATAAGCTGTTTTCCTGCACAAGTCCCATTCTCTGGGCTTCACAATGAATGCACATGGCCTGACTCCCTCCCTTTCTCTTCCTGCTAACTTAATGTCACGCCCTCTTCTTCATCCTTTCCTGTTCCTGACAGCACCCTTGGTAATCCCTACTTTGCTGTCAGTCCTTCTGGGCCAGTTTTATAGAACTTCAAACAAGAAATAGATGGATTACTTTATAAAATGAGCCATCTCGAGTCTCCTTTCCACACCATACGTTTTTAGAGCACTTTGTAATAAGTTTTGAAATTTCCAGCAACGTTTCAGGAGCATACATTTGCATGAACATGCTTAGAATATTATACCTGATGGAAATGGTACATGATAATACAGGTACTTTTTTGGACATCAAGTCATTTAAACCCCAAATAAGTTATAAAACAAAATAGGCTTCATGTTTTTAAAATGCATTAATGTTAAGATACAGCCCAGAAAATATTTTACCAGGAAACAAAATATTAGGAGAGACATAATAATAAAAGCTAGGCAATCCTTTTAAATGGCAAATGCTTTCTCTCTGTTAAATTGGTAGAATAATCTGCATTATAATAATCTCATATATCATGTCTCTATAGAGATATGGAGTGTGGAAATAAAGAAATTCAATGGGTATGGATTAAGTATTGGTGTGCTGCTTGTTTCTAGATACTTATTTCTAGATTTAATTTCTTTGAGTCTCATTTAATTTTCACAGGGTTGTTGTGAGATAATATACATGTGGAATTTTTTCTACTGGAAAAGACTATTTTTATTGTATATGTTTTGAAAGCAATTGGTTGAATTTACTTGATTAGCTGGTAACTAGACCTGATACTAACTGGTTACTTTCAAATTAACCCATCATTTGAATTACTTTCCTACCACCTTCAAGCAGGTTTAATAGTTACGCCCAGCCTAAGTGACCATTACAGAGACTGATCAGAAGGTTGAGAATATTATGGCACCACTTCACTGTGCTTTATTATTTAATTGTAGTATTGCATGTACTGTTTTGGTCTTATCCATTTGGCATCCATTAAAACTATTTGAAATTAATATCATTGTAAGACATTATCTAAATTATGAAGGTATTAAAATGCAGATTAAAGTAGCAATGAAATAATGCAACAGAATATAATATGGCGTCTAATGAATTTTTTTCTGAAATATGTGTTTTTTCTCATTCCCTATGAAATAGGTTTGTGGCAGATGGAATACAACAGGGGTCAGCTGGTATGAGGAGGCTGCCATTATAGCAAACACCTGTTCTGGGGTGCTATCCTCTCCCCACCCCTTCTTGTCTTCATAGCGATAGAGAAATCAGTTTAAAAGAAAATATACCAAAAAAAAATAGCAATCGACAAAAAAAGAAACGCAGGAACAATAGCGTACATCACTGTATTTTTACGTGGCTCCTCACACACTATCTGGATCACAGCCATGAGGCAGTGAGACCACAGGGTCTTCTGACAAAAGGGAGTGGTGAGAAGAACTCTAATCTGAATACTTCTGCCCTTTCCTACCAGAGAATTCAGGCAATCACTAACTTTCTAAACCTCAGTGTCCTTAACTGTGTTTGACGGTTTACTGAGAAAACATATGTCAACTTTATAAAATAATATACAAAAAACATCAACATTAAAGAATTGCATTAAAGTAGGATTCCTTAGATTGGTGTCCCATGCTAATAATATGTATTGTGAAAATCAAAGAGAATATAGGATGAAGCATTGCTCAAACTTCTTTGCTCTGGGAATTTTTCATGTATTAAAATTTAGTGCAATTGTGTTCAACTGAGATGGCATATCAAAATCACTTGGAAGGGTTGGGCAGGGTTTTTCTGGACCATTGAGACATCATTTAGAGCAGAATGAAGAGGTTGGGGCAGGTAAGTCTCTTCATAAGTCTGATACATACCCTAATTACGAACATCAGCTGTAAGCAGAGGATTTCTTTTGGAATTTCATAAAATAAGAATTACCTGAGAAGATTATTAAACATTCAGATGCCCATGTTTCGCCCCCAAAGATTCTGATTAAATAGGTCTGATTAAATCCAGGAACCTGCATTTTAACAGAGCACCCCGGGTGATTTTGATGCAGAAGTTTTGAGGACCAAATTTTCAGAAACATGGGTCTGTGGTTCTCATCTCTTGTTGAATATTAGATCCACACAGGGAGCTTTTACAAGTCACTGAAACTCTGGCATTGTCCATAGAGATTTTGATATAATTGGTCCAGGGTGATGCTTGAGTATCATCAGGTGAATGTGATATTTAGTCAGGACCTAGCAACTGGATCCAGGGACCCAGATGATAAGACTCCCTTGGGCATACATGATAGATACTTGATGTCCAGGAGTAAGCCAGTGAGCAGATTCTCATCGTTAGGCAAGTTTGGGGTAGAAGGAATGACTATATCATGGATAAGTTTATCAGATGATTCACTATCATGGTATGAAGTGGAATAGAAGTCCCTGGGGTGGTGAGACCTGAGTTAAGGAAGACTTGGTAAGAAAGCAGGACCAGAGCCTTGACAGGGAAGGGGATCTGGCAAGTATGGAGCTGTTGGATGGAGCATCTCAGTGGTTGAAGCATCTTCATCTCAGGGGCTACAGTGGTCCCAGTGGTTGAAGGCTACTAAGAGCTGTAAAAGGGAGACAAAATAGGAATTAAGAGAAAGTCCTAGGTAGGTTCTTCTATTTTAATATTTTTGCACAGTCCTGGAACTTCCATTATCCTAATGGGAAGTTTTGAATTCTGCTAGAGTAATTTCTAATTTATGATCTTATTAAACATTTTTCTAAGTATATGATTTTAAATTTTGAAAAGAAAAAAAATTGTTGTATAGTGCCTTTTTCCTGAGGATCCACAGTTTTCTTTAGATTTTAAATAGTTAACATTTATGGATGTGGGTTTAAGGTAGAACAGTCTCTTTAATGTCTTTCAAAGTAGTACCCTGGGCATTAAAACTTATTTGTGCACATGCATGCCACATTGATTCTTTTCCAATTGCCAAATTATATTATGGCTTTAGAAGTTTCAGATATTTAAAACTATGCTACTATAAATTAGGTCCAATAATCAGAGTTCAATGCTGTTTCTGAATGTGTGGAATTCCTGGGGAGCAGATGCCAGCAAAACACTATGGAAATGCCCACAGACATTTCCTGTCTTAGTATATTTAGAGTCAATTGTACAGTATGATTTTCAGAAAAACTGAACAAAATTGATGCTAAACACATTTGTCTAACGATACTCTGAGTACTGTGCATTCTCTGAGGAATTATTAAAGCTACATTTATCTGAAATGGGATTGTTCATGATGAATTCCCAGAGTTTGCAAAGTAGCACAATGGCTGGAAATGTACAAAATGGTTAAATCAGTGATTTAGCTGTTTAGATGTTTCAAATGTTCTCTTTGCTTTGAATGGCTCCATTGATTTGGCCATTTCAATCCACTGTAACAGAGTCTGGCCAATGTAGCCTGCCTTTCTCTAGCTTCTCCTCCACCCTAATCTCTCACCCACTGGCTGCCACCACCGCCATTTTCCCCCATCCTCCTTTGACTCCTAGGTTTATTCCCTGCTCAGCTACTGGCTAGAACTGATAAACTGTAGTGGCGAGAAAAATGCTAGTGCAAATTCCATCAAGAATGTGTCCAATAAACAGAGTTGATGGTTAAGTAGATACAGGATTTTTTTAAATAAATGCTACATGGTTAATGCCGATTATTTACTGAGAATCCTGGGAGATGGGGTCACCAAATTTAATTTTTTTGATGGTAGAGGGGTTCAACCACAAAAAATTGTCCTTCCTGACCATGCTTTAGTCTTTGAGACTTAGACATATGCTTCCTCTTTGCCCTTTCTCTATTCCTCAGCCACCCCCACCCCCACCCACTACTCATTCCACCTGCCCTTCTGCCCGGCAAAAAAAAAAGTCATTCAATCTCTACAAAACAGTTTGGATCAAAATGGGCAAATCTGTGACTCCTTGAAATCACAGGGTCATTAGGAATGTATCATCTCACAGATGGTCTCTGCAGGGGCTCTGAGTGCTATATTCGTAAGTCATTTAGACCTAGTTCTATTTATATCAGTTATGCGATCTGTGCAGTGTTTGGAAAACATTAGTGGAAACTGCCAGGCCCACCATTATTAGAAAGGTGAAGGGCTGGAAAAATGAGATTTTTTTTTTAATTGTTACTGTTTGTTGGTTTCCAAGGATTCCCCATGTGAATATTTTCCAATATTGGGGCGGAGGAAAAGGAAAATTACACACAAATTTTTTTTCCTACCTTTTCTCCCCCAGTTTTGGGTCACTGATCATAATGTAGATCATGTAGCCATAACACCCATCCCCAGCACCACAAATTTCCAGGGTTAATGTCCCACATTGTGTGTGTGTTGTACGTTTCATGTGGCTGTTAGTTTAGGCCTGTGCTTTCAGGTTTCAGGGCAAGAAGCTGTTTTTAGAAAACACCAGATTCAGCTTGTATATTGTTTGACAGGAATTATGCTTAGAGAGTCTGTTACTTCTGACAAAACAGCTGGCTACAGCTGTAGTCTAATTTATATAGCTAAGACAAATCCAATTGAGAAACTACTAAGTCCAATAGGTTAAGCCTATTCAAGAATAAGACAACCAGACAGCACAGAAACACTTTGTTCCTCTATGTGCTGGGTGACCACTGCAAGTCCTTGTTAGAGGGCATGCTGTTTTCTTTCTTGATACTGATATTCCATTGCTTTCCATAAATCTTGAATATGGCCCACAAATGCCTTCTTGGCCTACTTTCTCTGCCTTCTAATTTCTCTGTATTCACTTATTCTTATGCCTTAGGGATTACTACTCACATCCTTCGCATTACAGAAGTGAAAACCAAGGCCCAGGGAAACTCAGACTTGCTCAATGTCACACAGTTTGTGGCAAGATCAGGACTTGCCACCCTGAAATGGGCCTTTGTCTCACATATAATGACCCACTCTGCACAGAGCCATAGCACTCAATTCTGCAACCTCTAGCACTGTGTCCACTCCTCTCCCCCTCCCAGTAGGCAGGCATCACGTCCTGGGGAGTGAATGTGAAGGAGGGAGAAAGATAAGGAAAAAGGCAATTGCTGTTTACCCACATTTAACAAGGACTACATTTTTTTTTTTATCAGCCTTAAAGAAAAGGACAGAGGATTCCTTTGAGTAAAAGAAATTATTTATGGGTCTCTCTGAGGGCTTTTCTAGCTAGGATGTAGATTCCAGAATTGGATCCTTCTAACTTCAATCATATGAACTCACATGGCTCCATTATGGGTATGGAACTGATAGAAAAGTGGGAAATGCAGTCCTCTAGAGTGATGATCTTAAGACACGTTTTGACCACACATAGACTACAAAGATCTTTCCATGGAATTTCCTTTAGATGATAAGCTCTTTAGGAGTGGGAACACTGTTCCCTGCTGTGTCTTCTGTGGTTAGAATAATGCCCTGGTACACAATGGGTACTTAGTAAATATTTGTTGAGTGAACGACTGAATGAAAGAAATACTCCAGCTGTAAGGACACACATACATACATACATACATACCCAAATAAACCAAAACCATACCCCAGTACAACTCTTCTCCTACTTCATTTCCTCTCCTCCTAACTTCAGTTACTCAGGAAATAATTGATAAAATGATAATGATGATTAAGAGCTTGTAATCTCTGGTCACTGCATTACTGAGATGTCTTCAGTTCCTCTGCAGTTATGTGTCTCTGCTTACATTTTAATTAAAAAATGTATTCCTTTGTAATGGAATTGTAGTGATAGTTGATAAGTCTGTACCTTTAATCAGGATGGTCTATATTTTACCCTCTACAATTCAAACAATCGAGTCATTGATTTTCTCCCCTTTAGATTTTTACTTCTTTGCTTTTACAGAAAGTGCATTTTCATATGTGCATCCACAGAAAAATGGAGAGGTGACTAGATTTCCATTTCTGGAATGGCAAATAGCTCATGGAGAAAGTTCCAAAGTAGCTATGAGAAAATACCTGTTTCAGATGACATTTAACAAAGCTATAGTAAAATAAGAAAGAAATGTTTACATTTGCTATTATCATATCAGCATTTGGGATGTTAATTGTGCAAATTTAGTACAATACAAAGTTGCTTTTCTACTTTGAAAGAGAAATATTTTAGGCCTTCAAGAATATAGATTGACATTGTGGGGATTGCCAGAAGGCAACAAAAGGAGTAAAGACATTTGATTAGGGTGCACATGAGGCAAGGTGTAGGCCTGGGGTGAGCTGGCTAGCTTGGTTGACTTTCAGGATATCACTTCTACCTCTTTTTCTGACCAGACTTCTTGAAAATGTAACAGCCATACTCACAAATATGGACTAGCACAAACCCTTCATCTCCTTTTGTAGAAGAGCTGAAGAAGCCATTTGAAGTGCCCCTTTGCATGACATTTTTGGCACCAAGGTCAATAGCAACTTGCTTTTAATGCATAAGAAGTTGGGAGTCCTCTAGATGAGTAGAGATAGAGATGTGATGCAAGCTACATCTATAATTAAAAATTTCTAATATCGCCATTAAAATAAGTAGAAAAAAACAAGTGAAGTTGATTTTAATAATATAATGTTTAACCCATGATATCCAAAATACTATCATTTCAACATAGACTCAAAATAAAAATTATTAATGAGATATTTTGCCTTCCTTTTTCATGCTAAGTCTTTGAAATATGGTGTTCAATTTATACTTACAGCGCATCTTATTTTGGACTAGGCACATTTCAGGTGCTTGACAGCACATGTGGTGACTGACTACTATATAAGAAAGTGCAACACTAGATTAGTCATGGTTTAGTGTGCCTGATAGAAGACATAGTCTTCTAACATTTATAAGGAGTTATTATCTGTTATTCCACTTGAATTCCATTGCAATTTTGAGAGTAGTTTTACAGATGAGGTTTGAGCTGTTAAAATACAATTACCCAAATCCTCATGGAGACTTTTTCCTCCAATCATATTGTTTTCCAATTACCTAGATCCAGGAGAACTGCCACATCGCCTTAGAGACTCATTGACACAACAGAGGCTCCAAAGAATAGGAGACCTTGGTTTTACCGATAAATGAATGTTTCCTTACATCTGACCAGTAGTTGAAAACTGTAATAAAGAGTGGGTAGAATGGTCAGTAATCTATTATTACAAACTGTACTGTTAGGAGTGGTGGATTGTAGGCTCTGTAAGAGTTGGAGATAATTCCTGAAATAATCTGCTAGTGTTTGAGATATTTAAGTCTTTGGACAGAGAGGTAACAGCGAACATAATTTTGCTTTTTTGTGGAACATGTTGGTGACACAATGACAGATATTGTGTTGGGTGAACAAAGCCTTCCAGAGCTTACTGATATTGACCACTAAATGAATAATTGTACATCAATTCAGTAAGGTTCATTACAGAAGTACAAGCAAGTTTCTACAGAAGTACAGAACAGAAAGCCCTTATTTTGCTTAGAAAAGGAGAGGAGATATTCGTATTGAATCTTGAAGATACATTTCATTAAGCAGGCAAAGTGAGAGAAGATTGCTTCAGGAAGGGAGGAAAGCAAGTGATGATTATAGCTAGCACATACATAGCTCTTACCATGTACTGGGCACTCTTCCAAGTTCTTTACAAATATAATCTAATTTTATTCTCAAAACAACACTATTAAACATTTAATTCCAAGTGCAATGGGAAGCAAATGGGTGGTTCTGAATATGATTGCCTTTATTTTTTTAAAGAAAGAATAGTCTGATTGCTGTGCAAAGACTAGACTGAAAGTTGACAAGAATAGAAATAAGAAGGCAAGTTAGAGTGTAGTTTTATTGGTCTAGGTGAGAAATGGTTGGATTTGGACAGGAAGTTTCCATATGAATGTCTAGATTTGCTTTTTCTATATCTAGTTATATGAAGGGGGAGGAAAAGAGGCAGACAAAACTTAGTATTGGTCCATGCATGTTAACAAGTTGGGGAAAGAATCATTTAAACTCTTCCAAGATTTTTTTGTTTTAATATTTTTATTGACAAATCTTCACATACATACTATCCATACATGGTGTATAATCCAATGGCTCACAGTTTCATCCCATAGTTGTATATCCATCACCAGGATCATTTTTAGAACATTTGCATCACTCCAGAAAAAGAAATAAATAAAAGAAAAAACTCATGTATCCTATACCCATTACACCTCCCTCTCACTAACCACTAATATTTCAATCTACCCAATTTATTTTACTCCTTTCCCCTATTATTTATTTGTTTATTCATATTTTTTTGCTCATCTGTCCATACCCTGGATAAAAGGAGGACCAGACACAAGATTTTCACAGTCACACAGTCACATTGTAAAGGTTATATCATTATACAATTGTCTGCAAGAATCAAGGCTACTGGAACACGGCCCAATAGTTTCAGGTACTTCTGTGCAGCCATTCCAATACACCATAAATTAAATAGAGATATCTATATAATGTATAAGAATAACCTCCAAGATAACCTGTTGACTCCATTTGAGATCTCTTAGCCACTGAAACTCTATTTTGTCTCATTTCTCTCTTCCCTCTTTTGTCAAGAAGGCTTTCTCAATCCCAGCTCATCCTGGGCATTCTGTCCCACATTGCCAGGGAGATTTACACACCTGGGGCTCATGTCCTATGTAGGGGAGAGGGCAGTGAGTTCACCTGTGAAGTTGGCTTAGAGAGAGAGGCCACATCTGAGCAAAAAAAAGAGGTCCACCGGGGGTGACTCTTAGACATAATTTTAAGTGGGCTTAGACTTTCCTTTGCAGGAATAAGTTTCATAAAAGTGAACCTCAAGATCAAGGGCTCAGCCTTTTGATTTGGTTGTCCCCACTACTTGTGAGAATATCAGAAATTCTCCAAAAGGGGAATGGGAAAGTTGAATATTTCCTCCTTTCTCCCCAGTCCCCAAGGGGACTTTACAAACACTTCTTTATTCACTGCCCAAAGTATTCTGGGATATGTCAGGGCATCACACTAACCTGGACCAACCAACAAAATCTCAAGCCCTATTCAAGATTCCATGTGCTTATGGTGTTCAACTAAACTGACCATACAAGTTAAATTAGGTAATGTACTACCCAAAATTTAAATTTTGCACAGAATAAACATCTCTCCCTTTGGTCTCACTTAGAAGTTGAAGTCTTAAAATATGGATCTGATCTACCCTAGTCCTATCCAGATCAGGTTCATTCATATCTCTAGATGAAGTCTGATCCCTTTTTCAACTTTTAAACAGTTCCTATATGGAGTACTGCTTACTTCCATAGCTTCAGTGCTTTGACTCTAAGTCTCAGGTGATACAAACAGCTCAGTATCTCAGAATTTAGAAATAACAGTTACAACTCCTGAATATATGTGGCTGTTGTAAAAATTTACAACCTAGGACCCTTTATAATAGGCCCCAACTTGATAATCCATGCTCTCGAGTTCAGTTCACTGAGTTTTTATATTATAGTTAATCCACATGAATGAGGAATGATATTGTCTTTTTATGACACTTCATTCAATATACAGTCCTTAAGGTTGATTCACCTAATTGCAGTCCTCACAACTTCATTCCTTCTTGAAGCAGTCTGTTGTATGAATACACCACAGTTTCCCCTTCCATTCTTCCTTTGTCGTAGCCTTAGGCCACCTCCATCTATTGTGGATTTCAAACACTGCTGCCATAAAAACTAGTGTGCAAATGTCCATTCAAGTTGCCACACTCAGTTTCTCTTGGTATATGCTGAGTAACAGGGTTGCAGGATCATATGGCAAACCGACCCCAGCTCCCTGTGGAACCACCACACTGCCCTCCAAGAGCCATCACCTTTCAGTTTCCCTACTGACAGTGAATTGGTACATCTCCCTTTCTATCAGCATTTTCTCTAGCACTTCTTTCTCTCTGTTCATTTTTCAACAGTTTTATTCTTACATCATACAATCCAATCTAGGTAAATGACATGCCTTTGCCACCATAATCTATATCAACACATTTCCTTTTCTTCCACAAAGAATCTATACCACTCCCCCATGCCTCTTACCTTGTTGACACTTAGTTTTGGCATAATACCTTTGTTACATTCAGTGTAAGCATACTGCAATGTTACTGCTGACTGTAGACTCTAGCTTGCATTGATTGTGCTTTTTTCCTGTATACCATCCATTTTCAACACCTTGCAATGTTGACATTCATTTATTCTCCCTCATGCAAAAATGTATTTTTATTTGTACATTTAATCACTGGCATTGTTCACTTTAGGCATTCCTAAGTTATACCGTCTCAGTCTTTATCCTCTATCTTTCCTTCTGGTTTCATACATGCTCCCAGCCCCTCTCACTCTATCATACTCACATTCAGCTTCATTCAGTGTACTTATATTATTGTGCTACAATCAGGTAGTATTGTACTATCCATTACTGAATTTTTTACAATCAGTTCTGTTGCACAATCTGTATTCCTTCAGCAAGAAATTCCCAGTCTCTACCCTATTTTTATTTCCTGCTAACCTGTGTTCTTAACTTCAACTCTCAAAGTCACTCATTAATGTTAGTTCATATTAGTGAGCCCATACAGTATTTGTCCTTTAGTTTCTGGCTAATTTCATTCGGCATAATGTCCTCAAGTTTCATCCACATTGTTACATGCTTCATGACTTTATTCTGTCTTATAGCTACATAAATATTCCATCATATGTATATACCATAGCTTGTTTAGCCACACATTCATTGATGGACGACATTGGGGCTGTTTCCATCTCTTGGCAATCATAAATAATGCTGCTATAAATATCAATGTAAAACTGTCCATTTGTGTCCTTGCCTTTGGTTCCTTTGAATATACATCTAGTAAAGGGATATCTGGATCATATGACAATTCTATACTTACTTTCCTGAGGAACTGCCAAACTCCCTTCCAGAGTGGTTGAACCATTTTACATTTCCACCAACAGTGGATAAGTGTGTCTCTTTCTCCACATCCTTCCCAGCACTTGTCATTTTCTGTTTTTTGTGATAATGGTCATTCTAGTGGGTGTCAGATGATGTCTCCTTGTGGTTTTGATTTGCCTTTCCCTAATAGCCAGTGAAGTTGAGTATCTTTTCATGTGCCTTTTAGCCATTTGCATTTCCTCTTCTGAGAAGTGTCTCTTCATGCCTTTTACCCATTTTTCAAATTGGGTTGTTTTTCTTTTTGTTGTTGAGTTGTAGAATCTCTTTATATATTCTGAATACTAAACCCTTATCTGATATATGGTTTCCAAATATTGTTTCCCATTGCACAGGCTGCCATTTTACTTTCCTGACAAAGTTCTTTGATGCTTAAAGTGTTTAATTTTGAGGAGATCCCATTTATCTACTTTTTATTTCAATGCTTGTGCTTTGGGTGTAAGGTCTAGGAAACCGCCTTCTATTACAAGTTTATAAGATATTTCCCTACCTTTTCTTCTAAGTTTTTTGGCCTTAGTTCTAACGTCTAGGTCTTTGATCCATTTTGAGTTAATTTTTGTTTAGGGTGTGAAATATGGATACTTTTTCATTCTTTTGTGTATGCATATCCAGTTTTCCAAACACCACTTATTGAAGAGGCTGTTCTGTCCCAGGCAGTTGGTTTGACTACCTTATCAAAGATCAGTTGTCTATAGATGAGAAACTCTGAACACTCAGTTTGAATTCATTGGTCAGTATCTATCTTTATGCCAGTACCACTGTAGCCTCATAATTTGCTTTAAAGTCAGGTAGTGTGCGACCTCCCATTTCATTTTTCTTTCTCAAGATATGTTTAGCTATTCTGGGCACACTGCCCTTCCAAATAAATTTGCTTATTGGTTTTTCTATTTCTTCAAAGTAAGTTGTTGGAATTTGAATTGGTATTGAATTGAATCTATAAATCAATTTAGGTAGAAGTGGTATCTTAACTATGTTTAGTTTTTCAATCCATGAACATGGCATGCCCTTCCATTTATTTAGGACTTCCATGATTTCTTTTAGCAATTTCTTGTAGGTTTCTGCATATGGGTATTATGTATCCTTAGTTAAATTTATTCCTAAATATTTGATTCTTTTGGTTGCTATTGTAAATGGATTTTTTTCTTGATTTCCCCTCAGATTGCTCATCAGTAGTGTACAGAAACACAAATGATTTTTGGGCATTGATCTTTTATCCTTCCACTTTGCCATACTCATTTATTAGCTCTAGTTGCTTTGCTGTAGATTTTTTGGGATTTTTGACATATCGTATCATGTCATTTGAAAAGAATGAGAGTTTTACATCTTCCCTTCCAATTTGGATGCCTTTTATTTCTTTTTCTTGTCTAATTGCTTTGTCTAGAACTTCTAATACAATGTTGAATAACAATGGTGATAGTGGGCATCGTTGTCTTGCTCCTGATCTCAGAGGGAAAGCTTTCAGTCTTTCCCCATTGAGGATGATATTAGCTGTGGGTTTTTCATACATTCCCTTTATCATGCTGAAGAAATTCCTTTCTATTCTTATCCTTTGAAGTTTTACATCAAGAAATGATGTTGAGTTTTGTCATGTGCCTTTTCTGCATCAATTGAGATCATCACGTGGTTTTTCCACTTTGATTTTTTGGTATGATTATTAAATTAATTTATTTTCTTATGTTTAACCAGCTTTGCATCCATGGAATAAATCCCACTTGATCATGGTGTATAATTATTTTAATGGGCTACTGGATTCAATTTGCAAATATTTTGTTGAGAATTTTTGCATCTGTCATGGTCAGTTTCATGTGTCAACTTGGCCAAGTGGTGGTACCTATTTGTCTGGTTGGGCAAGTGCTGGGCTGAATGTTGCAATGAGGACATTTCATAGAATTAAATCATGATCATGTCAGCTGCATCCACAGCCGATTCCATTTGTAATCAGCCAAGGGGAGTGTCTTCTGAAATGAGTGATGCTCAATCTAATCACTGGAAGCCTTTTTAAGGAGGATTCAGAAGAGACAGGCTCTCTTCCTGCTTTGGCCAGCAAGCCTCTCCTGTGGAGTTCGTCCAGACCCTCCATCAGAATTGTCGGCTTCACAGCCTGCCCTGTGGATCTTGGACTCTGCATTCCCACGGTTGTGTGAGACACTTTTATAAATTTTATATTTGTAAGTGTTCCCTATTGATTCTGTTTTTCTAGAGAACACTAACTAATACAGCATCTATATTCATTAAAGAGATTGGCCTGTAATTTTCTTTTCTTGTAATATCTTTGTCTGGCTTTGGTATTAGGGTGATACTGGCTTCATGGAATGAGTTAGGTAATTTTCCATCCTCTTCATTTTTTTTGAAAAATTTGAACAGGTTGCTATTAATTCTTTCTTCTTTTTTTTTTTTTTTAATTTGCATATGGGCAGGAGGCACCAGGGATCGAACTCCAGACCTCCAGCACGGCAGGTTGGAGCTCTGCCTGCTGAGCCACGGCAGCCGCCCAATTAATTCTTTCTTGAATGCTTGGTAGAATTCTCATGTGAAGTCATCTGGTCCTAGACTTTTCTTTTTTTGGAGCTTCTTGATGACTGAATCTCTTTACTTGTGATTGGTTTGTTGAGGTCCTCTGTTTCTTCTTGAGTCAATGCTGTTTGTTCATGCCTTTCTAGGAAGTTCCCAGTTTTATCTATGTTGTCTAGTTTATTAGCATATGGTTGTTCATAGTATCCTCTCATTATCTCCTTTATTTCTGTGGGGTCAGTTGTTATGTCTCCTTTTCCATTTCTGATTTTATTTATTTGCATCTTCTCTCTCCTTTTTTGCCAGTCTAGCTAAGGATCTATCGATTTTATTGATTTTCTCAAAGAACCAACTTCTGGTTTTGTTGATTTTCTCAACAGTTTTCATGTTATCAATTTCATTTATTTCTGCTTTTATCATTGTTATTTCTTTCCTTTTGCTTGTTTTGGAGTTAGTTTGCTGTTCTTTCTTTAGTTCTTCCAGGTGAACAGTTAATTACTTGATTTCTGTGCTTTCTTCTTTATTAATATAGGTGTTTATGGCAATAAATTTCCCTCTCAACATTACTTTTGTTGCCCCCCTAAATTTTGATATGTTGTGCTTTCATTTTCATCTGCCATGAGATATTTACTGATTTCTTTTGTAATTTCTTCCTTGACCCACAGGTTACTTAAGGGTGTGTTGTTTAGCCTTCATATATTTGTGCATTTTCTGGTTCTTTGCCTGTTATTGATTTCCAACTTCATTCCATTATGATCTGAGAAAGTGTTTTGTATGGTTTTAATCCTTCTAAATTTATTGAGACTTGCTTTGTGAACAGCATATGGCCAATCCTTGAGAATGATCCATGAGCACTTGAGAAAAATGTGTATCCTACTGTTGTGGGCTGTAATGTTCTGTAAATATCTGATAAGTCTAGTTCATTTATCATATTATTCATAATCTCTGTTTCCTTATTGATCCTCTGTCTTGATGTTCTATCCATTGATGAGAGTGGGAAGCTGAAATCTCAAACTATTATGGTAGAGGTGTCTACTTCTCTCTTCAGTGTTGTTTGTGTTTGTGTCATGCATTTGGAGCACTCTGGCTCAGTGCATAAATATTTATGATTGTTATGTCTTCTTGTTCAATTTTTACTTTTATTAATACATAGTATCCTTTTTTTCTTTTAATTGTTTCACATTTAAAGTCTAATTTTTTGGATATTAGTATACTATTCCTGCTCTTTTCTTATTGTTGTTTGCATGAAATATCTTTTTCCAACCTTTCACTTTCAATCTATTTTTGCCCTTGGATCTAAAATAAGTCTCCTGTACACAGCATATAGATGGGTCCTATTTTAAAATCCATTCTACCAGTCTATGTCATTTGATTGGTGAGTTTAATCCATTAACATTCAATGTTGTTACTGTAAAGATAGTACTTTCTTCTATCATTTTTTTCTTTTGGATTTTATATGTAATATCTTTTTTTTTTGCCTTTTTACCTTTACTGATAATCTTCATTTCTATACTCTTCTCCAGGCCTCTCTCTCCTGCCTTTTCCTATCTGTCTGTATTGCTCCCTTTAGTTTTTCTTGCAGAGCTGGTTTCTTAGTCACAAATTCTCTTGGTT